>WOVY01014825.1:562500-632503 GCA_013436015.1 Rhipicephalus annulatus
CAGGCCTGGCGGGTGGACTCACAGTACTTTAGCGTAAGGCCCCGGCGAGCCTTCGACTTTGTCAGCGGGACCAGCCGGGCTCGGAAATGCAGCCGGTGCATGGCCCTACAAGGGGAAACAATAGAGCTGGAAGCCTTCCCTCCTCTTCAACATTAGTATTAATGCGAGTACAACTTAGCAAAGAAGAAGAATGGCGATTTGGGCTAGTTGGTTTGAATTCATAGTAATAAGGGCTGCAGCGCGAGCACGAATGTGCTAGAAGAAACAGACAAAGTCGAGGCACGGAAGGCAAAGAGGACAACACGAGCGCTGCTACCAACTGAATTTTATTCGCAGCACACATGATAATATATACAACAGGAAACCTTTTGCGCTCGTGTTGTCCTCTTTGCCTTCCGTGCCTCGACTTTGTCTGTTTCTTCTAGCACATTCGTGCTCGCGCTGCAGCCCTTATTACTATCAATTTAGCAAAGTCACGAGCCGCTAGCAAAACGTGTACGGGCCGCGAGTACGAGACCCCTTTTCTGCTCTCCCCCCTTCAAGGCTCCCACCTCCTTCTCCCCAACGCTGTTTCACTCCACTCTCTCACTCGACTATCTTTCCTTCCCTCGCGCGCCTGCTGAGCTCGCTGGTGGGCCTCACCCAATTTCTGTGTCGCATACCCGTCTGAGGTTTATGTCGGCTCTGCAGTATACCTACTGAGGAGCTTTATAGCTCCGCTGTAAAAATAACATTAAAAACTTGGTGCGTAAAATACATACTTCTTAAAGGGAACTTTGAAAGTGCCATTACCTAATTTTAGTTTATGTGTTACGTGGGTTAACCTTCAGGCGTTCACGAATAAGCGGGTGCAATTTCAGCACGTTAGGTCGAGAACTTCATTTATAACGAGCACGTTTATAAACAAGCGAGTGGCCCGAAGGTCTGACAAAACTCTAATGAACTCGCGAGCCGGGACGTAAAACGGCGCTTGTTTTGCAAACGTTCGGTATTCCGGCCAACGATATTGTTTCATGGTCATCTGCGCGTGCAATGTAGGTATTATACGTTTCTTGATGTCAGCACTGAGAATGAAATGGTTGAAAGCAGGTGGAACTATACGTAGAAAATGACGGCTTCACTCCATGAAGCGCGCGACGGAACACACGCAACGGCAAAATGGCGGTCACCGGCGTTGGTTTATAGTCGGTGACTTCTAGAGCTTATTTTGCAATAAGGTATCCTTTTACACTTCATTTTCCACACATGCACGGGCACAGTAGAACCTCCAATTCTATATTTCGCGGAAAACCACAATCAGGTGGGTGACCGTGTCATGACCCCTTTCAGTATATAGAACGTGCGGTTCTCCGTAAGCTCTCTCGGCACAAATGCACGGACACAGTGACAGAACACGTAAGACAAACACAATAAGTCTGCTGTATACACGCTGCTAGAGTAGAAGCTTCTGTCTTTCTGTGCATAAAGCTCCTTCGCCTCTCTATAGCCAGACGAAGACCGTCGTGGGAGCCAGGCGATGCATGTCACAGTCACGGCAAGTCCACGTTATCATGCAGGGATATTCCAAGCGTGCAATGTAGCTCGTTATTAGCTTGTATTTTTCACATGTTTTTGTTCACAAGTACTACTGCGAACATAAGCATTCACTCTTGTTAGCTCACATGGTCGAGCTATGGTTTTGTCGGTACAATGTATTAGATTTTCCAACGACTGCCTGCAAGATGAAGGACCAGTGTGAAGCCGCGCACTGTAGCCCAGCACTGTCAGCACTGGCAGAACTGTGAAATTGAAAGACATGAGAACTGCACGCGTCAGCTCCGCAGTCACTTGAGGATTGATGTGAAAGAAACGCTACACGTCAGCTATTCGTTTTTGTGCTCATTCATTGAACATTAGATTTTTTAGAGGAGACAGTTAATGCCAAATGGCGCCCTGTATTCTTTCTTTATACTTAGCAATTAGCCATAGAACCCTGCATTCTTATCGTGACATATGCTCATATATGCACGGATTCCGTAAAGGCACTCAATGTCACCTTTTTGCAGGTAACTTCAACAAACAGGTTCACGAAATGTTTAAGTGATTTCACTCTAGCCTGAAAGATAAATTGATATAGGTTGCTTTCATATGCAATTTGCTATATATGAACATGAGCAACGCTAATGTCCATCGAGTGATTCATCGAGTGATTCGGCGATATTTACTTTCCCTGCGTACTACCCCCTTCATTTCCTGTGTGTTCCTTAGTAGGTGTGGGTGGCTACTGTGGCCTCCCCTGACCTTCATCTCGCTACAACACTATTATTTTCGTTATTCCGTTTCTGTATCGCGATGTGAACCAGTATTTACATAAGACGACATGCTAGGTCTATTTAAAGTAGTTCATATTGATCAAGCTACTGCGCTGAACGCATGAAAAAGGCAGGAAAAGATGTGCACAACGTGCTAATTTATGGTAATGGTTCGAGGTCATCTTGATGTCTTGATGTGGGAGTTGCTTTTTCCGAAGTATCCTGGACCCAAGAATCAAACCCTTCTTTCAGTGTTTGCGGTTTCACATCGGCGCTTGTTGATTGTGAGCGTTGTTTTGAAGGTTTCCCTTTTCTTCGTGTTTTTCTCTCTAACTACATTGTGTCAAGTGCTGTCTCCTTAGGGGTGACTTTTGGACAGTCGGCTTTGGTGTGACCTGCCTCTCGGTTTTATTGACCAAATAGAACAAGTATACCAGTGATATCCTCTACAGAGAGTTTCTGGGATCAAACGCAAGGATTCGCTCCCGAGACGTAGAACGGCGCACAACTGTTGAGCGTCGTTGAAATGTGGCTTCACCTCTAGACGAAAGCGCGATGCACGAAGCACCCCCACCAGGTCACCGCAACCACGCTGCAATTTTTTTTGTTTTTGGTTTTTTCGCTAAACAAATTTTCGAAAGAAAGGTATATTGATTCGGTTCCCATTTTAAAATTATTATTTTCTTCTTCAGTGAGCACACCCAAGAAACGCGCGGTCACCCACGACCAGCCAGCTTTAAAGGCAGAGTTAGACGACATCAATAGCACGCTATCGGCGATTAAGGAAAGCCTTCGCTTTCTTGGCGAAAGCATGGCTCTCGTGCAGTCTACCCTCGCGGCACACGGTAATCGGTCGGGCCAAGTGGAGCAATATCTTTCTCACGTCGCCCCCCCTGCCGTTGCCGCGGGTAAGCCGTTTTCGCATCGCACAGCCGTGCCCAGTCCACCACTTCACGTGGCCCTTATGCACCCGCCGGGTGCTCAGGCCGACTCCTACTTGCTTCAAGATGGCCAGGCCAATGGACGAGTTGCGTATCTTGCAATGGAACTGCAGGAGCTTTGCCCACAAGAAAGCCTGACTGCAGCAATACCTCCGTAGCCACGAAGCCAAACCTCACATCATGCTATTACAAGAGACTGTAGTACCAACCACCACGTTTTCCGGATACCAGTGGTTGCCCGGCCCCTCGGGAGGACGTGGTAGCGCCGCCCTGGTCGCTAACAAGATTACCTGCACAGCGCATAGTCTTAATGTGCCCGAAATTGAACATGTTATGGTCGAAATTCTCCCTGGCAACACATCACAACAAAGCATGTACATGCTTAATGTATACAGTAGTCCCAGCCACCATAGACAAAGATTCACACGCTTGTTCCAGAAAGCTGTCCGTCTCGCGGGGCCTAACCGGCTAGTGATTGCGGGCGATTTTAACGCCGCGCATAGCACCTGAGGCTACACCTACGACACACCCAAAGGTAACGAGCTTTGGAAAAATGCGAATGACATGGGCCTAATTTTCATTATGGACAAGGCCTTCCCCACTCGCACCGGTACGTCCATGCAAGGAGACGCAACACCGGATCTCTGCTTCGTCAAGAATATCGCCAACGCTCGCTGGTCCAACCTCGCGGTAGATCTCGGTAGCGACCACTTCATATTGGCCGTTTACCTCCCCACAGTAAGCAGGAAGACCAAGTCATACATGTGGGTCAATTGGGACCTCCTTCGTAAGACCCGCGCAGAACAACCTCCTCTCGATACCCCACCAAGCCTCGAGACGTTGACGGCCCAGCTCAAAGCTGATGTAAACAAGGCAACCGAAACTATCAGTACAAACCTTCCAACCGAAAAGATGGTCAGTCGTCTCGCCCACGTACCTCATGCCAAACAGTCTCTATTGACCCGGTGGAAGGGCCAGCGCCTTAATCAGAGGTTACGCAAACGCATATTTCAGCTGAACAAGACCATGATGGATCACTGCCGCACCCTTTCAAAACAGCAGTGGGACGAAATTTGTAACTCGATTGATGGTCAGGTTCGAAATGGCAAAACTTGAAACTTACTCAAACACCTCCTCAATGAAACCAACACCCACACAAATCAGCGTCATTCGATCGTGAAGATACTTCATCAGGCTAAACGGACAGTGTCACCGGAAGATGTTGCCAAGAACCTCCTGGAAAGATATCTCCCGCTTTTCACGGGCCCTGTGACCCCTCACCCTGATTACTCTGGTAGCGACAGCACCAACTTAGACACCGACTTTTCTATTGAAGATGTGCGCTGAGCTCTGCATGAACTCAATGGCCGCTCAGCCCCTGGCCCCGATGGCATCACCAACAAGCTCTTACGCAACATGGACGATTCCTTCGTCACTTACCTCACCGGCACTATCAACGAAATTTGGGAAAAGGGTGAGATAACCGATGCCTGGAAACTAGCTCACACGGTTCTCATAACCAAGCCGGGGAAGGCGCCGAGCCTAGATAACCTACGCCCCATGTCTCTCACGTCGTGCGTGGGCAAATTGGCTGAGAAGGTCGTCCTCAACAGGGTTGGTCGATACCTCGAAGATAACGACTGCATCCCGCACCACATGATTGGCTTCCGACCAGGGTTATCCACTCAAGACGCCATGTTACTCCTAAAGCATCAAATTTTAGAGGGCGGAAACACTCCGGACACTCGTGCAATACTCGGTCTCAATTTAGAAAAGACCTTCGATACAATAACGCACTCGTCAATCTTGAAAGCGATCGCAGCCTTCGGCCTAAGTCATCGATTTACTACTTTATCCGCTCTTTTCTCCCTCGACGCAGACCCGTCCTCCGCGTAGGAGACCTAGTGTCGGAAGAAGTGGAGCTCGGAAAGTGGGGCACTCCTCAGGGAACCGTCCTCTCGCCCACGCTCTTCAACCTCGTGATGATCGGGCTTTCCGAACGACTTTCCAAATTCAACGGGCTAAATCACACTATCTACGCGGATGATGTAACCATTAGTTGCTCCACAGGGTCGAATGGCTTCACTGAGTCCGCCCTGCAAGAGGCTATCGACACCACCGAGTCCTACCTCGACCACACCGGTCTCAGGTGCTCACCCGCGAAGTCGGAGCTGTTGATATATTTGCCCAAACGCCGGGGTGCCAAACCCAAAGGGTGGAAACCTCCGGCGGAACGCAATATCACCCTCCACACCAGAGATGGTCGTACTGTACCCAGGGTAGACACCATCAAGGTCCTCGGCATGATCATCGAGTCCCGCGGAACCAACACCCAAACAGTACACAAGCTCAGGACTAAGACTGAGAATGCCATACGACTCGTACGTAGAGTAGCCAACAGGCACCATGGCCTCAATGAAGACAACCTGCTGCGTCTTGTATATGCGTTTGTTTTGTGCCATTTTACCTACGTTGCCGCTATACGCAAATGGCTACGTGCTGAGCGCGATCAACTCAATGCGCTTATTCGCAAGGTGGTCAAACGAGCCCTTGGCCTCCCTATCACCACTCCAACGTACAAACTCCTCGAGCTTGGCGTACATAACACGCTAGAATAGACCGCCGAAGCTCAGGAACGCCTGCAATTGACCCGACTCACCACCACCAAGGCGGGCCGCCATAATCTGCGCGAGCTCGGCTTCTTCTCCTCGAGAGCCAGGGACCCCCCAGAGTTGACTCTAATTCCCCGTGAAATCCGCGACCTTATCACGATCGCTCCCATTCCACGAAATGTACGCCCGAAATACAACAGAGGCAGGCGCCTTGCGCGGGCGACCGCCATTCTCAAGCGCATAGACAAGGAAGCGGACAACGTCTCGTTCGTGGACGCCGCTGCCTATCACAACAACCGAGCCTTCGCCCCGGTCGCGGTATCATCCGCGCAGCAGACTCTTAACTCTGCCACAATCCTCACCCGAAACCTTGAAGTAGCGGAGCAAGTAGCTATAGCTATAGCTTGCTCGACAGCAAACGGGAATTCATCTACAGCGACTCCTGGCCGGCCATCAAAGCCTTCGAACGCGAAGTCATCTCCGACCAGGTGTTACGTATCCTGCGCAAACCAAACCCGAGTGCCCTGAAGCACCACACTGTCAGTTGGTTCCCCGCCCATCTCGACCAGGTGCCGGGTGCCCTATCCAACCTCAACGAGATCGCCCATGATGCAGCGCGCGCACTTACCGACTGCACTGCCCCAGGGCAACACCATCTTGCTGGGTTAGATACCAATCGAGATGCACTAATTGCGTACAATGAAATAACAAAGCACTTTTACCTTGAACGCCGCATTTTTCCACCCCCACATCCGAAACTTAACCGACCACAGGCATTAACCCTACGCCTATTACAGACACACACGTACCCAAACTTTGCCACGCTTCACGTTTATTATCCCGATGCATACCCCAGCGACAGATGCCCATCATGTGGACACACAGCGACACTCGCACACATGCTCTGGGAGTGTAGAACAACTCCTCCCGACTCTACCTCAAGCAAGTGGGTGAGGTCCCTCAGGAGCTCACTTCTCGCTGACCAGCAATGCGCCGTCCAGCAGGCTCACGAAGCAGCCGCCAGGTACTTCCTGTCAGTCCCTACGTGGGAGACGCCCGCTACGCGCCAAGCGCGTCCTGCAAAACTGAAATAAAGTTTTTTCATTGCATTCCACTAGCAATACCGTCGGCCCAAAATAATTCTAAGGTATGCCCGGTGGTGGGAAAGTGTCTATCTATCAGCTAATAAAGCAGATAGAGAGCTCATGCGCGTCGTGATTTAACAGGTGCCAAAACGCATTGTTGCTTTCTCCAAATCCTGTATACATCAGGGATCAAACCTTGGAGTGTAATCTCTGGTGCTCAGTTCAAGAAGAAGATGAACCACTCGTGTACTGTGCGTATACTTATCCAGAACAATTTATAACAATCACGAAAGTGGCCAAACATTCTGGGGCAGCCTGCCCGAAAAGTGCTTACTCGTTTTTTGGTCTCCTCTTCTGGGGGTACACTGAAGTATATGAGACAGAGCCACTTTTCTTTTTGCTATTGTTCGTTTTTTGTCATCACTTATGTTTATTTTTTTTCTTTTGAGCTGGAGCTGCTCGACCTTTTGATGATAATGATGATGAAGATTACCTATATGCATAGCTCGCGCCCACTCTTCGGGACGGGCCAAGAAACGAATCATTTATATAAAAAGTGTTCACATAATAAATCTATGACAAAAGATTAATTTAACAGTTAAACTAACTTAATGACGCTTACCCTGATAGTTCAGGTCAACACCGCTTTGAATCATTGACAAAAATTTCACCGTAGAACGGAGTTCTACGGTGAAATGACAATGAGGGACTCCAAAAGATAGAATATCGGAAATAATGAAGTCCAATCCGATTCCAATAAACGAAGTTTTGAAAATGATTCCCATCATTAAACTGAAGTGGATGCATGATAAGAAATAATTTTCAGTTTTTTCTTTCTTGTTACAACACTAGCAAAGAGGGGAAGGAGCTAGACCACCTCTGTGCGTATAAACTATAGTTCAATTTCGTATAGCGACAGCGTAATTTTATAAAAGTAACTATACTACTTTTCGCGTTTAACAGAAATGGCTACGCCAAGGAAACAAGAGGTGTCAATACTCGTATAGGTGAGTGATAAATTACTTAACAGGGTCAAGTTATCACTCACCTTCTCAATCTGTCACAAATCGTCTGGGCTGTTGTCAGAATAATTGAGAATATCGGATCGGTGAGAGTGCCTCTTGCTTAAGCGTCCGCTATTTCGTCATTTTCGTTAATGTTTGTCCCTTTGTGGCCCAGTACCCAGAATAAACTGTTTAGAGGTATGTGGGTAATGCAAAGAAAATGAAAAG
Source organism: Rhipicephalus annulatus (assembly GCA_013436015.1). NCBI lineage: Eukaryota > Metazoa > Arthropoda > Arachnida > Ixodida > Ixodidae > Rhipicephalus > Rhipicephalus annulatus. The sequence goes on from WOVY01014825.1 coordinate 570,662, forward strand.
TTTGTGATATAATTGAGCATAATAGTAATAATAACGTCCGAACACGGCTGCGCTACGTGATAATTGAGAAAGCTATTTTTAGTGAGTGCCGAACACAGATAAAGTATCTGTAACTATGGCCATACTTGACATTAACGGGCTGAGCTTTCATAAAGCCATTCCACTGAAGAAACTGATGAGAAATTGAAAAGTCTTATTGAGAGTGAACAATTGAACGTTTCGGAAAAAATACGGTTGCCGCATTTTTTTTTCAGAATGTGAGGCATCTGTAGTTAAGACATTTGTTTTACATTTGCCCGCTATGAACGCATCTGCAAGAGCTAGTTTAACATTTAGTTTTGTAAATTTTTTGGATGATTTGGATATATATCATGAACATATATATTATGAACGTTTTTAAATTTTTGTCTTTAATTGCCGATGCAGAAAACTTCACTCAGGTTAACATCTAATAATCCAACAAGTGCTTATACGAAGCCCAACCATGCTGTATGAAACCGAAGTCAACAAGGTACATAAAAACCACTCATGCTGATGTGTACATGAAAAGAATCTTTATTTTTATACAATTGTCATAACTTTTAAGGAAAAAATGCACAGTTAAAATTATAAACCAACACAAAAGACAAGACAACCTCGCTTGAAAGTAAAGGACCTTATTGGATATGAATCTCTGTAACCCAAGGAATAAATTTGTGCCTCCCTTTCCACAATTTATAAGCTGGTGCACCAGAATAATAAACACATCCGAATGCTAATACGAGTCTAAACCGCTGGTGTCCTGAAATGCTGCATGTATGTAAATTTCGTAAAACATAAATAGTGGTTCTTTCCGTATCCCTGATCGAATACTGCACAGCCTTCGTAAGACTCTCAGTGCCCGTCCTGCTTTCTTGGTCGCATGCCAAAATAGGTGGTTATCATTAAATATTCTCTTATATTTTACCAAGTTCAAGTGTGATATATTTCGCAGGTGTCAAGTTATTCTAGATAATAGTAACTGGGTTATCTGGATGTAAAATTGTAATTGCGCTCTTTGATACATTAGTACCTACATGAATTGCCTGCAACTGGTTAATAATTGCTCACTTATACGTTTGCACTCGATTATATATCAATTTTATAATACTGTCTGATTAAAACAATGCTATAGCATCTGCGTATACATGTGGGTATACTTCGTCATGACTGGGAGTAGTGCTTAGCAATATTTAAAAAAAAAGCGAGGTTACTGCTTCCTCAGGAACTCCTCGTAACATGGAATGTATATTTGAAGAATTACACACTTTATTAAAGAAAACTCTCTCATTAGTTAAAAACTCCCTAAACTACCTTACCATTCATTTGAGGTTTCATAAAATTTTTGATGATCCAATAATATTTTATGGTATACTCTCTCGAAAGCTTTTCACTAAGGCGATCATTGTTGATTTTTGTCTTTCTATTTTTTTTGCTCGCGCGGGTAGGGACTACACTGTGCAGAACACGCGGACCCGACATGTGTCGATAGGTTGACACGGGCGCGCTTGATCGCAGGTTTCATCACGACATAGTAAGAGGTGCTGTTTGTTAGTGTCGGAGCACTGCCACTCCATGTCATTATTCCCCTGACATGTTGCATGGCTACTTTCACTCGCTGAGTGCCTAACATTTGAACCGAACTCGATCCGGACCAGACTTCATCGCGTGCGAAAATGTCCGTGTGACACCGAGGTCATGATGCGGTGTGAAAGTGAGCCTGACTGCTTAAGTAAGCTGGAGCCACCGCCACTTCGACGGCGCCACATTGGAAGTGGCAGCATCATTTCGACAAGAACTAAATGAAAACAAAAAACACATAGCTTACACTTCGTTTTCATACTCTCTTTTCTAGCAGGCTCAAAGTTATTCAGTCTTATTTTATACTATAACGCAAAGATCCAGCGAGCATAACTTAAGTAGCGCGCACAAAAATTTGGTTATGCTACAACCGCAATGTCCTCTTCGTACCCAAGCGTAATATTTGACGCTCAGTGAACACGAAACTCTGAAAGCAGCAGTGTTTCTCTAATATTCCCACCGATACGGCAGCGCAGAAACTAAAAAAAAACAAAGAAACAAAAACAAATACGCTTCTTTTGATACACCAATGGTGCGTCTATGACGGCCAGACATTTCGCGCGGAATGCTTCGAGCTGCCTGGCCCGGCATGTCTAGTAAAACTATCAATTAATTGCCAGTCGTCGCCGTCGAGATAACGGCGACACACCACACTCTCATCTGCGCACTGAGTTGAAGCAACAGTCACATGGTGTGTGCACCATTTTTTATTTTATAGTATTCCTTTCCACGTCACTGCATACGTCTTGGCGGGACTTTTGAATTATTTGAGGTCGATACGCCCCATGGTGTCGTTCACGCAAACTAAACCGCTGGTGTCCAGAAAAGCTGGATATGAGCTTTCTGGAAGAATTAACATGCTGCTTTGGATTTCTTGAGTTAAAACTTCTCTCTGACTGTTCGCCCCTCTGGGCTACCTGCCGCCAGCCACCTTTTATTGACAACGCGCAGGAGATGAACTTCGGCCCAACGGGGAGAACACGTGGGTAGGCTGCTGCGCGCCAAGATTTCACGGTAGATGTTGTCTTGTCTTACGGCGCAGGGGCGTACCGGCACCGTAAACAGAGGCTCACCTAATGCCGCTAACATAAAGGGAGGCGCACACATTACACGGCTGCACTACGTCGCTGACATGCCCGAAATTTCTCGGCATAGGAGGAGGAGGAAGCAACAAAAGGGAGAAGGCAGGGAGCTTAACCAGAAAGACATCCCGTAGGCTACCCTACACTGGGGGATTAGGGAAGAGGACAAGAAAGATTAGAAAGAGGGAGAGGGAAAATAAAAAAGGGGGAGAGACTGACAGTAATTTCACTGAAGCGTGTAGAACTCTGCCGCATGTCAGCGGCGTTCACACAAGCCTCTCTCTACCACATGTCAGAGGCGTTCACACAAGCCTGTCTCGGCATAGAGTAATGCGACTGGTGTGGACAAGCAACCAGAGCGCAATGAAAATGTCACGCTCAAAATGTAAGCACGACCAATACAACCAAACGGTGATTTCCGTGAATACTCTATTTTCTGCTCTTATTACGCACTCAGTCTCAGTAGAAAGCATGCATGATACAAGCCGCGCGAAAACGACATCGACAAAGGAGCACTGCGTTTATCACCTCGACTTTCCTCGAAGTGTCCTAATCTAAGATATTGCGTAGGTACTACATGACACTGGTCATTAGTGGCACGAACTGTAACCCAAACGGCGAATAAATGAGAAGTTAGAAACTCACCTCCAAGAAGCAGACCGTAAACAAAAGCAGCCCCAGCTGGGTCCCGTTCCATGTGTGCGTCTTAGCCGTTGAGGGGGGGGGGGGTAGTCTGGCTAGTGACTAGAGTAGTGACTGCCAACAAATGAGTGACGATGGTTGTGCACCCGCCATGGTCGAATGGTTTCTTTTTCCGCGATGCCCGCATAAACCGCCGTTTGGGAACAAATACAGTTTCGTAGAATAGAAGCGGTGCAGAACACGTCACCGCGATGAATGCAGTGATAGTATGCGACGGCCATATTGGTATACATTTCTAGAGGTATTGCAAATATTAACTTTCACATACTTTTTTTGACGGAGGAGACACCTTTTTTTGCACAATTCAGCGAAACAGGATTGGTAAACGTGTGCGGTATCCATCATATTGTGACGTAAAATGAGACGGGACGTGACTATTTGGCAGTGTATTTACACCAATGCAATCAGAGTGCAGCGCACAGAGCGAACAAACCAGTCATCTTCGTCGTCTTCTGATCCCAGAATGGTTCACCCTTCATGCGATAGGTACGTAGCATTACCCCCCGGTTGTAAAAGAACCGACTCGGTGCACTTTATACGTGTTCTTCAGAAGGAGACTGTTATGGTTTCAACCTACTGACGTGGACTACGTCACTGGGGGTGTTTGCAGACAGGTTAGTCCCGGAGATTGGAATGACCTCATAGGTAACGACCGTTACCCGTCGTATGATACGTAGAGGTTCTTGTACGGAGATAGCAACTTCTCTGACAATCCAACACCACGAACTCGGTACTAGAGAAGAACTAGAGCACCAGATGAGAAGTCAACGTCAACATGCTTGCTGTCGTATACAGCCTAGAGCGGGCAATCTGACGTGCGCGATTGGCTCGAGCAATAGCATCACGTGTGTATTCGCTCAGCGGAGGTGTTGTAGTCGGTATTAGAGTGTCCAGTGGTAAGGTCGGATTACAGCCATAAAGCCTATAAAAAGGTGGATAACCTGTTGTATTATGACGAGATGAATTATAGGCGAACGTCACGTGAAGTAGCGCTAGATCCAAGTCATGGTGGTCAGATGAGACATATACATCGTGAACATAACCGTGAGAGTGCGATTTAGGCGCTCGGTAAGGCCAATATGTTTGAGAATGGTAGAAAGTGGTCGGTTTGTGTTGCGTTGAGGAAGAGCGCAAAAGGTCGTCGAGTACGCGGGAAAAAAAATGCACGTCCACGATCGGTGAGCAATTGCCAAGGAGCGTCGTGATGTAGAATTACGACGTGGAGCAAAAAGTCGGCAACGTCACTACCAGCACTGGTGGGGAACGCTCTGGTGCTGGCAAACCTAGTCGCATGGTCTATAGCAACAGCGACCCACTTGTTCCCGGAGTTTGATTCAGAGAACGGTCCGAGGAGGTCTACGCCAACACGGAAGAAAGGTACGGTAGGGATGGAGATCAGGTGAAGGAGTTCAGCAGGGGGTGCGGCAGGTCGTTTTCGACGTTGGCATTTATGGCAGGAGGCCACGTAGCGTCAAACAGACCCACCAGACCACGCCAAAAGAAGCGGCACCGGGCGTGGTCGTACGTGCGAGATACACCCAAGTGGCCGGCAGTTGGTTCGTCATGAAGCTCATGCAGGACCACTGAACGAAGAGGGTTAGGCACGACTAGAAGTAGCTCAGGGCCATCTGGCCGAACGCTACGACGGTACAGCATGCCATTTAGGAGAACGAACGTGCGGAGTGACACGTCGTTAGGGTCAGATTCCAGATGAGTGACCACAAGGAAGGATCGCGACGCTGTTCGTCACCAATCTGACGAGACCTAGACATGGACATGACGCTGGGGTCAGGCTCGCCTACCGATTCATCTAATTGGTCAACAGGGTAGCGGTACAAGCAATCGGCGTCCAGATGGAGGCGTCCAGACTTGTAGGAAATTGAGTAGGAGTACTCCTGAAGACCCAACGCCCAACGACCAAGTCATCGAGAAGGGTCCTTCAGTGAAGAAAGCCAACAGAGGGCGCGTGATGATCTGTGACGACAAGGAATGGGCAGCCATACAAGTAAGGGCGAAATTTCGAAACTGTCCAGACAATAGCAAGGCATACTCGTTCTGTTATAGAGTAGTTAGGCTCCAAAAGCGTCCGCTTGAAGAGGACCCCAACAGAACGGGACTTTGCGTTTGAGAAGGTCTGTGAGTGGGCTTCGAGGGCCCAAAGTCTTTTACGAACCAGCGAAAGTAAGAGCATAGGCCCACGAAACTGCGAACATCAAGGATAGAGCGCTGAACGGGAAAGTTCGTTACTGCGCGTACTTTAGCCGGGTCTGGTCGTACACCGGAAGCGTCAACAAGGTGGGCCAACACAGTAATTTGACAAAGACCGAAGCGGCACTTCGAGGAATTCAGCTGGAGGCCGGCATGTCGGAATGTTGATAGAATGGTCAAAAGACGTTCAAGGTGTGTGGCGAAGGTGGGTGAGAAGATAATCACGTCATCTAAGTAACACAAGCACGTCGCCCATTTAAATCCTTGAAGCAGCGTGTCCATCATTCTCTAGAAGGTTGCTGGGGCGTTACGGAGACAAACGGCATGACCTTGAACTGGTAAAGGCCGTCGGGGGTAACGAATGCAGTTTTCTCACAGTGCGTTCCGTCTACAGAAACTTGCCAGTAGCCAGATCGGAAGTCGAGATATGAAAAAAAGGTGGCGCCATGAAGACAGTCAAGTGCATCGTCAACACGTGGAAGAGCATACAAGTCTTTCTTGGTTATTTTGTGAGGTGCCGATAATCAATACAAAAACACCAGGAGCCGTCTTTTTTCTTTACCAAGACCACTGGGGAGGCCCAAGGGCTTGTAAATGGTTCGATGATGTCTTTCAATAGCACTTCCTTCTGAATCACTGCTCGTTCTGATGCAGACACGCCGTAAGGCCGACGGTGGATGGGCGCAGAGCCACCAGTGTTGATTCGGTGCTTGACAATATTAGTCTGGCCAAAGGGACGATCACAGATATCAAAAATTTCACCGTCGGAGGCAAACGCGGCAAAGAGCGCCGGCCTGCTACGTATGCTACGTAGCTATATTCTCGATGTGGTGAAGTCTGTGATCCTTAAACGTGTGCTGTATCCTTGATGTTCGAGAAGGGGTGGTTTATTTTCTGGATTCTATGTCCGCTTTTCTGTCTGAAAATACGTGCGATTTTTTTGCAGTGTAGATAGACAATTTGATACGGGTAAAGTCGCTGAAGTTCGCTCAAAAACGTCGCAACAAACTTTTGATGGAGAGTTTATAAATTGCAAAGTTTGTTCGACGAAAGCTTGAGCCCCTTCGACCAGCATCACATGTTTATTTGTGCATGTATTGAGTTCGGGTGCTTGGTATCGGGGAAGTCCACCTTCCTGGAGAAGGCTTATCCGAACTGCTTGCAGTCAAATCGCTTGCCAGCGTGCTATCCCTTTTGTGGAAGATTCGCGCTAGCTGGTGGTTTCCGCTCAAGCGGCAAGAACGGTTTTTTGTTGAATATGGTAACTACGCACATTTGTGTTTAAAAGATCGTCGTTACCGTTCATAGCAATGTGTAGGGTTGAACAATATTGTCATCGCTTCGAACAAAATTCACTGAGACATAAGGTTTCCAAACTGCAACCAGTGATACAATTGTGAATCTATGTTATGACCAAATAAACACTATTTTGGCGTCACGAAAGAAACATGATTCACACTTGTGAACATGTTAGGTGAATCCCACGGGCCGGCTTTTTGGTCTCCCATAGTAGAGTACCACGTACTCTAAATCGTTAACAATAAAAAATAGTGAACATTTCTTGTGGCATGTCACACCCACAGAACAGCTTTTTTCCCTCCCATTGTAGAGTACCAAGTACTCTAAATTGTAAACAAATTTTGGAAAATAGACAGGGACAACTCACAACTACGGCCACTGGATAAAAAATTGGCCCTGTATCTGCATGTTACACTGAAAATGTCCTCGAAAGACGATAGTCTTACGTTTGGAGAGAGTGAACAAAACGTTTATTTGATGTTCTGCGCAAGAAAATTGGTGAGTGGTATTCTGGAGGCGCTTCGTTAGAGTGCCTTGAGCGTGCAGCAGAGGCGAACGAGCGCATTAGGTCCCGTCACCCGTGAGACATGAGCGCTATCTGTCAGCTATCGGTCAGTGTTATCTGGCAGTGCGCGCCCGTCTCAGAGGTGATAAGGTGTAGAACGCAAAGCGATGGGTAGATGCCACCACCGTGCCGTCTTAGCAAAGCGTTGGAAACACTTGCCTTTTCGTGGAGGCGTTGCATGGTCAGCGCAGCGTGATAAACGCTGCGGTCCTTGGAATTACCTAAGTATACCTTTTCTAGTAAAAAAATATACATACATAATTGTGGTGTTTCGGTTTCGATTTCGTGGTTGCCAGATTCGGTTTCATGTGAAGTGTTTTCGCCATCAGGGGGCACTACCCTGTGTTCCTGCTTGGCTATACTATCATGTACTATATATTCTAGTACACTATAGCTATAACGGCTGCTGCGTACCTCGTGTCAGCCGGCGCTTCAGCGTCGTGCCCTGTGTGCTCTGTGCGGCGCGTCCGTGGCACGATACAAAAAGTTGGCGACGAGGATCTGAGTCCACGTGCATCAGGCGTCAAGATGGGACCCAGTCTTCTCCATGGTGCTGCCGACTAAGCACCCGTGCAAGCTGTCCCATCACTGCTGTAATTCCTGAGTCTATTATACTTTTCTACACTTTCTGTACCAGTCCGTTCATGAGGCATGCCATCGTACGCGTCTCTCCTGAACTGCCGTCTCGACGCTCCCTTCAGCAAGCATGAACGCGGCTATCCCTCCACCTCCATTTCATCAGTGCCCCGGTGTACCGCCTATACAATGGAGCAGTGGCGTCCTGTGTTGCAGGTTTACATCGACGCCGCTGCCAGGGACGCCACCCCGGAGCACGAAAAGGCGATGCTTCTGAACGCCTTGGGTGTCGAGGGACTTAACACCTAGCTGCGTGCCGCCCAAGATGAGCCGGGAGCCGACAGGCAAACTCGGGAGACGACGCCGGGCAGGTACGACGCAGCCCTTGCACTGCTTAATGAAATCTTTGACCCGCAACCGGACGCGGCTTGTCTGCGCGCCCACTTCAAAGCCCTGCGTCAGGGCCCAGACCAGTCGGCGGTAGAATTTATACAGGGGGTACGCCGAGTAGCCAAGCTTTGTGAATTTGGCGCGGCGGGCAATATCCTTGCTTTCGACCAAATCGTCTCTGGCATCGCGTTGCCGCACCTACAAAGAACTTTCTTCAAGATGGGCGGAATCCGCTAGGTGGCGTGGGGCGATGAGGACGTGCTCACATCGCTCTCCTCTTTATGAAACGCTTTCAGGCGGAAATTTCATTCAAGTCTACTTGAAGAGTGCGTCATCTTTTCCGTGAAGTTGCGAGGATTCGGACACCAAAATCTGGGACCTGGACCAGCTTCACAAGAAATTATCAACGTTTGAAGATACGACGTGCACAAACGCAGCTTACCGTATCACCGGCTTGGGTCGGCGGCGCCGGGATGCTAAACCGGGCGCGGTGCGGCTACGGGTGTGTCAACTGGCTCAAAACTATTCGACCAACTTTCTCCAACATTTTCTGACCGAGTTAGAAGTCAATGATGAGTGCAATTTAACTTCTTTTTCGGACTATGCATCTTGCGCAGAGGAAAACGGAGGTCGGCCCATTCCCCGGTTTCTACTGAGCATGCATGCATAAGGACGCCTAGAAATTCTTCGTCTACATGGACGTTGACGAAGACCCTCCCGGCGCATCTCTGGTGTCGGCGAATCAACCGAGCGACGCGAGTAGCGTCTCGTCAAATGAGGAACCAAGTAACGACGCGCGAGCGCCCAGCGCCGCGTCTCCCGATAACAAGAACGATGACGACGCGGGTCTGGCTCTTACTTGAACGGGGGACGGCTGGCACACCGTCCTATCACGCAGAAGAAAAAAGAACCATAACGAAGCCAGAAAGAATCCGAGAAGGGACTAGAGAAGAAAAACGAAAAGTCGGCAGGCCATCCGTTTGCGGACGCAGCACGGGACAGCCAAGTCAAGCGGGATTCCCAGCACAGAAAACGCCGAGGACCGACGCCCCTTCTAAAGGAAGACATAAAGGTTATCCTGAGACCGCACAAGGGCCTCACAGTAAAAAATATATTTGGATCCGAGCTCTATATAGCAGTGATAGAGGCCTGCCGGAACAGCTTTGGAGGAGAAAGTTTTTTGCTGCGGGTCCACCCCGGATCGAACATCATAATATTGTCCACGCCACACGAACAAGTGGCGGGCAGGCTGAGAGAGATCAACCAATTGAAAATCAGAGGACGGATTCACCCCTTCAATGCGCACGTGGCCAACCCAGAAGACGTGCGGCGAGGCATCGTTCACGGACTACCGCCCGGAACCACTCAGGCCGACCTGATGGCAAACCTACGAATACGGACACAAGGGGGGAAGATAGAGAGAGCCAGAATGCTGGGCTCTTCGAAGTCGGCAATAATAACTTTTACGGGTGACGTGCTCCCCAGGTGTGTCTATTTTATGGGTGCAGAGGCGATCTGTTATCCATACAAGCCTACCGTACAGGTTTGCAAGATTTGTAGATCAACTGGACACCGAACCGACGTGTGCCCGGCTCCGAACGCCAACGTGTGCTCCAAGTGTGGGAAGTGTGATCCTACTCAAGGACATGAATGTGCCTTGAACTGTGCCATATGCGGTGAAGAGCACGCTACAGGAGACAAATCATGCAAAAAAAAACTGAAAAATGTGGCCCCCCGAAAATCACGAGTGGAGACGCCTCGAAGACAAACAGAGTTTACCTACGCCGAGAAGGATTTCCCGCAACTTGAGCAACACCAGCAGAAACCTCCTCGATGGTTCAGCTCAGACCGAGAGGAAGCGACGCTCCAGACGCGGCAGGCATCTAGATCCAGCTCCAGATCACGATCAAGATCGATATCATCATCAAAGACCCCGCAACAGCGGAATCATAGCAAGCCTGCGGAGGCCCCTGGCAAGCCAAACTTGAAGAAAACACCGAGCAGCAGCTGGGAAACAAGCTCCGCCCATGCCAGGAAAAAAAGAAGCAGTAGCAGCAACCACTGGCCGTAGTACACAGGACGTACAAAACAACCAACCAAACAAGGTGAGCTGGGCGAGTCCAGTGCCTCCTAATATTCCTGCAACTGATAGCCCACAGTATAGGAAAATTCTAGAGAACAAAAGATTAACACAAGAAATTAAACAGCTTAGAAATCAAATGGCTGCGGAGCGGAAAGAGTATAAAATGGCCATCTCGTCAATAGAAATCAAATTAGAAAATGCAATTAAGAAAATACAAAACCCAGGGTCGATAGGCAACCCACCGTGGGTAATAAAGAGGCAAAAGAGCGTCTAGCCCACATGAAGGATAGTGCAGAAACGAGCGCGGAAGCGATAGACGAAGACTCGTTCGCTACTCAATCAGAAAGCAGTGAAGTAGTAAAGCAAGTACAGACACAGGTTCAAGCAAACAGGGAAGGCATAGCTACTTTACATAAACTTCTAGGTGATTTCATGGCGGAAATGAAAACGTTTGTCGTAGAAGAACTGAAAATTCAGAAGCAGTATGTTAACGATGCTGTGGGAGGCTTGCAGAGGGCACTAAACAAACGCTCCATGTCCGCCCCAGTTATTGACAAACCATCCAAAGCGGGCCGCGACAGCATGGATACGATCATGCAGCATGACCCAAAATAATATAAAAAGTGTAGAACAATTAGAGATTTGGCAGTGTAACTGTCGCACTTTTCACAAGCGCGCCGCAGCACTCCAAAATTACATGAACTTGGTACCAGACGTAATATGCATGCAGGAGGTTGGGCCCAAGACGGTCAAATTGCAGGGATAATATTGTTTGCAAGATCCAAATTATCCCCGCGTAGCCTCGCTGGTTAGCGAAAGTATTGCAGCAAAAGTTGAGCACATTGAAAGTCTGCGAATAAATCGTCAGATAATCACCCTTCTTCCTCTGAAGAGAGGCAAAGTGAAAACCGTAATATTAAATATATACAGCCCTCCCAAAGAGAAACACGAGGACTTTGGTGCACTGCTTAAAAATGACGTCGCTATTGCAGGGGCGAAAGATCGACTTGTGGTATTGGGCGACTTTAACGCACCCAGCACAACATGGGGTCATTCGAGAGATTCTCCTAAAGGAACACGCCATGAACACGCCGTATCCAAACTAGGATTGAGCTTAATTACTCTACCCACAACACCTACGAGGCTGGGTAACAGCGTAAGTCGAGACACGTTCCCAGATCTGACTTTCACACGTAATGTTAACGACGCTAACTGGACAAACCTGGAAGAGAATCTCGGCAGCGATCACTACATAATCAGTATTTCCCTCTCAACTCCAAAAGTACGCAGGGTCATAGGAGACGTGGTGATCACTGACTGGGAAAGATACAGACGACATGATCCCTCACCCGACTCTGTACCGGAGTCGATTGGGGAATGGTCAGAGTACATAATCTCAGTTCACAAAGAAACTTCTAAACGTATCGTAAGAACAGCAGAGACTCCTGCAGTGGACAGGCACCTGCTCCACCTGTGGGAGAGCAGGCGCCGTATGCTGAAAAGGTGGAAAAACCAGCGACTCAACCGGAACCTTCTCCGCAGAATCGCTGCTTTAGGAGAGGAGGCAAATCAATACGCTAACGAAATTGCAACTGACGGATGGATCCAGTTATGCAGTTCACTACAGGGCACTCTGAGCACTTCAACAACTTAGGCCATCCTAAGGAACATGGTTGACCCAGAAAAATCAAAATCGGCCTCGAACAGAACACTACACCGAATAATGCATGATTTTCCGGGTGCAGAGGAGAAGTTAATACAAGCACTTAAGGACAGATACATTAGAGAGAATACCGATAGTTGCAGTATTGAAATGCAGTACACTGGTGCGAAAAACGAGACTCTACGCCCCAATCACCACGGAAGAGGTCTTTGCGGCTGCCCAAGCAGCCAAGAGAAATTCTGCCCCTGGTTCAGATTAAATCACAAATGCAATGATAAGGAACCTCAGCGATAAGGTTATAGAGGCACTGACAAACCATTTTAATGACAACTATTGGCTCAAAGGGAAGATACCCGAGGAATGGAAAGTAGCCAAAATTATTACGATACCGAAACCCGGGAAGAAGCCATCCCTGCAGGCACTCAGGCCCATATCTTTGACGTCATGCATGGGAAAGCTTTTCGAAAGGGTTATTCATAATCGGTTCCAAATGTCACAAAACAAGCACTCAAAAAAGGGCGTGCCGCCACATTCTCGCGACGAAACGCCGGAGTGACACCGCGAGGTCAACGATAAAAAAAGAGAAAACAAGCATCCGAAGACTCCCTGGGCACGCGTCCCTCTCCCCTCGGAAGCCTAGGTTCGCCGACGAACCTCCTAACCCAACACCACCTAGATTTTTTAAGGCCCCTCCACGGCTCCATGACGTCACCGCACTACGACGGCTCTGGAGGTTCGGCTTGCGCGTGCGCACAGCTTTCCGACGCAGTTCCGCGTGCGCCTGAAGGCTTTCGAAGCTGAGGAAGGGCCAGTGACGTTTTTTTTTTCAGTCGGCTCCAATAAACGTTTTACTCGGTCGCAGAATCGTGGTTTAATTGCACAGAGTTTAAATGAATGTTTCTTCTGGTTTCCTTGATCGTATAACGAGTAACATTCAGGCATATCATTACTGATTTTGTATCGATGCGCAGGTGTACGAAAACACGTTCGTAATAATTTTTAAGGACCACGCACGCGATTTTGACAAGTCATGTTTTATTTTAGGAAAAAGAAACAGCCAGCAAAAGGTTATCAAACTGCTACAACAATAACTCATATGAAATACGTGAAGGCTGCCACAAATTTCTCAGTACACACAAGAAAAGATGCAGAATATGAAAATACAATACGTGAAGGCTGCCACAAATTTCTCAGTACACACAAGAAAAGATGCAGAATATGAAAATACAATGAAAAATCAGTTTCTAAACTCTCGCATAAAAAAAGAACAACAGTCACAAGCCAACACCCACAAGCAGAGTAGTCACTTCTTCAATGTCTTCAATTTTCGCTCTTTATCTCTTGCGGCCTTTTCAACAACCAACTGATCATTTTTTCGTTTGCACAGGTTATTCAAAAGCGTGTTTGCTGCTGCACTTAGGACATAATGCATTAGCAACTGGGGACTGTGCCCATTTTCACACACATCAAAGTCAACATTGTTGTTTATCGCATCATGAGTGAGTGCCAAGAGAGCCTCCTTTTGATTCGGTAACGCATGAAATTGCTGTGCATGCTGTTCGCTCCTCAGTTTGTCAAGAACTATTTCCGCAGTAACAACGGCATTTATTATGGCAGGCTGCGGAAACTTGAGACCACCACGTGTCATGGACTTGATCAACTCTCCGCCTTCAACTTCAATGTCGTCATCCAGCATTAAACTTTCTTTGCAAGCCATGCACAAAAGCTTCTTGAATGCAGCATGGGCGCAGTAGCCAGCAACGTATGTGATTGCTGGGAGATTTGGCACCTTCACAACATCTTCGTTCAACATCTGCCAGTTGACAGTTTGAGGCATCTTCAAGCAGAGAAAATGCCAACTTGAGCAAACCCTCAATTTTGTCTTCATGCTTACAGGAAAGTTCTCCATGTAAGGACTCTACAGAATCTAGCAGGCGTGTCAAACAACGAATGTCGTTCACTTTGTGAGGGATGGCACCAATGCCATCAATCGTAGTAAGCTGCACATCTTGGCAATGAACTTTCACCGTGAGATCCTCTAAGACCGTTATTGACAGCAAAACACGAGGGGCGTCTTCAAGAGCAAGATTCAGAAAATGAATGCACGCAGGTCTAGAAATAACACTCCAAAAGTTCGAAAGCTTCAATTGAGGAAGGCATTCCAGTAGAGCCTGGAAGGTGTCAAACTTGTGCTTTGTTTCCTCCTCCTCATGTGTCTCAAGTGAATTGGCGATGGCTTCTCGTAAAGAGGCTGCTTCAAGGCGCATCCTTTTCTCAGCGGGCGCCTCTCGCGACGTAGCGGCGGGCGCGGAAAGGTACGCTGGACAGTTCGGGAATACATTGGGAACGGCGTCGGAGCTGAGTCGAGCGATCTTCAGTTTTGCCTCGACGACTTTGCCGGTTTTTGAGTCCACATACTTAGAGGAAGTCAGAATGTCTGACTCTCTAAAGTGCCGCTCGCAGACCTGTAAAACCAAACCCAAATAATGTTAGCGTTATTAAGACAGTTAATTTCATGAGCGAAACAGCAAATTCATAACTTAAAACTAGCATAGTTCAATACGTCACCACAAAAACGTCGCGCAATAAATATCACGCGTTTTAGACTTACCACTGAGCGCTTTCCGGGTTCAAAGTCGGCACGCGGAATGGCTTTCAACCACCTCCTCCTTCTGTCGGCATCAGCTGGGAAAGTGAAGACTCGCACAGTCTTTTCTCCGTCGTAATTCCCGCGGCAGCCGGGAACACAACAGTGCCCAGGCATTTTCACAAATCACTCAGTAACTGTCACACAGGCACACATCACTTTCTCGGACGTTGTCCAGTAGTTCCCTTCAAGTAATCACGGCCGTCAACAAAGCTTCAGCAAATGGCAAGGAAAGAAGGGAGAAACAGCACGTAATGCATATGAAACGCACGTGCCACGTTGCAAACAAAGCACTCAAATGAAAAGAAAAACACGACGATGGTGATGTTTACAGCAATAGTGATGCCCTTTCTGAAATGCTTCTTTCGAAAGATTACAAAAAAAACTACTCAATTTAACTTTTAAAAATTACACAGTTTTAAAAAATAAAACAAAATACTTCTCACTTTTTTTATTTTTTTTATTTTCTAAAAGAGTTAAATTAGGTATTTTTCATTTTGTCTACGAAACCATGGCTCACAGTAATCAGCATGAACGGCGGCTGGCTGCCGCTCGAGCAGGAACGGCAGCCGCTGCCATCAGATGGCGCTACCGCACCGGTTGCTCCCGCCGTCGTAGTGTGGTGACGTCACGCGTCAAAGGAGAATTCGTGGAGGGGCCTTAAAAAATCTAGGTGGTGTTGCCTAACCCCACATCGGTGGCCGAGCAAGCCCTCGAAATTTCTAGATGGAAAGGGGCGTGGTGATGCCGGGTTGAGTCATCCGTCGCGGATGGCCCTTGTATCGTCTCGCGCTTTCCCCCAGCCTTCGCTGCGCATCGCGCCGACGAAATGATGAGAATTTTCTGGAATTGCGCGCGGAAGGTATTTAACCGAGCAGCGGAGATGAGAGATCAGGAGAAGACGGAAGTTAGCGCCAGAGTGCGTGGGGATTCCGCCGTGTAGTCGGCGAAGGTTTTGCCCGTAGAGACAAAGCAGGAGAAGATGATTTCCACCTGAGGGGTGACGACTCGAGCTACAGGCAAGAGTGTGTGTTTACCTCTATCGAGCGAAGACGCGTGGCAACAGCTGCGTGTGCGAAGCCGACGTGTTTCCGGCGAAGAAGTTTGGAGCCTAAAGAACGGTCAAGTGAAGTAGCGAGGTTTCCTGGAAGAGAAACTTCGGAGGCAGCAGAGCGAGGTTCATTGGAAGAGAAACTTCGGGGGCAGCAGAACGACAGAGGTTTCCTGGAAGAGAAACTTCGGGGGCAGAGGAACGACAACAACGCTGGACTTTGAGTGAGTGATATTCGGAGGAGTAACATCCAGACTTTTGTTCCAAGAACTTTGGACTGAATAGGTTTTCTATCTCTTTAGTCTTTAAGTGTCTTGGTTGTTCAATGCATGCGACTGCATTGTAATGCGTATTGTTGTCTGTGTCCGTTGTTTCGAGTGTGGCTGATTGTACTTTGTAGTACGTTGTTTGATCGGTGACATATTGTTAGCAGCTATTGTGGAGTGTGCATACTTGTGTATTGTTTTTGATCTGCCATCATTGAGAATATAATTTTGTTATGTTTATCAACTCTCGGCTCTGACTTGTTCTTTGGGCCACAGCCGGCGTCCGCTGGCGCGCAAAAAAGGACCACTTCTAAATTGTCCACGCTGTCGTGGTGCGGTTCGGGGGGCCGATACTTCGGCCCTTGGAATTAGCCCGGCGATCGCCTCCCGAATTAACGGGGCCTGTGACACCAAAACTTTATAGAAGACAACGGCCTTTTTCCAGCCACTATGCTGGGTTTTCACAATGGCCTCTCCACTCAAGACGCATTTCTCCTATTACAAGAGGAAGTTTTGAGCTATATACCTACAGGAGGTGAACATCTAATACTAGCCCTTGATTTCAAAGGAGCATTCGACAATATCTCGCATAAGGCCATCCTAACAGAATTAAACAACATGGAATGTGGTACAAACACCTACAATTACATCAAGGCATTCCTCACAGAAAGGCGGGCTTCGATAAGCGTAGCACAAGTCACGTCTGACGCTTTTGAGATGCGAAACAAAGGTACCCCACAAGGAGCCATCCTCTCTCCCCTGCTCTTTAATATCGCCATGTTAGGACTCGCGCGAGCTCTGTATGGAGTTCCGCAGTTAGGATACACTGTCTATGCGGATGATATCACCTTATGGGCAACGCGTGGATCTCTAGCTAACGAAGAGCAGACACTTCAAGAAGCTGCAACAGCAGTTGAAAACTTTGCGAAGGCAAGCGGGCTCAGCTGTGCCCCAGAAAAATCTGAAATTATCAGGGTACATGGAAAAAGATACAAAAGTAACGGAAGCATTGACAAACACATTGCAGGTGTCAAAGTACGTGAGGTGACCGTCACACGTATTCTGGGTTACTGGGTTCAAAGTATTGGACGAGCGAATCATACAATAAGCATTATAAAATCAGCCACGAAACAAGTTGCACGAATGATCCATGGAATAACATACCACAAACAGGGCATGAAGGAAGGAGACACAATTAGATTAGTACAGACACTTGCACTGTGTAAGGTTACGTATAGTCTACCTTTTCACGTGTTAAACAAATCAGAAGAAGAAACCATCGAGTCTATGATTAGGGGCACCTACAAAGTGGCCATAGGGCTACCGGTAAGCACACCAACCCAAACGCTTTTGGACCTCAGTATATATAATACATACCTTGAGCTAAATACAGCGGTACTGACTGCGCAGAGAAATCGTCTAAGTCAAACAAAAGCAGGGAGAGAGATACTCGCTAGGGTGGGCTTTCCGCCATACCCCCCGAACATGGACGAGGTTCTTGTAGAAATCCCGGATCCCGTCCGCAGCAAGATCTCGATCTCACCGCTGCCCAAGAACATGGACGTAAAAACAAACAGAAAGCGCCGAGAGGAGAGAGTGCGATGGTTCCGAAAAACATTCAAAAACAAATCAAATGTTTTGTATGTGGTCTCTTCGAGGTACAATTTTGAACGGTCAGTTGCATCAGTACTTAGCAACGACAGCTGCATGGGGACATGTGCATCACTGTACACGTCCTCAATCGCCAAGGCGGAATGCTTTGCCATTGCCCTTGCAATCAAAGCGCAGGAACAAAGAGATGAACCGCAAACAACTATCATTTCCGACTCGCAGGAAGCGTGCCATTTCTTTCTGAGAGGCCGCCTTCCGATAAAAATAAGCAAGTTCTTAGGCGGGAGCTTGACGAACAAATACAGGCTGATCTGGTGTCCAGGACATGCAGGCCTGGAGGGGAACGAAAGTGCTGTCGCTTGTGCTCGAGGGCTCATGAACCGAGCAGAGCTTCGACAGCACATTCAATCCTTTGAAACACTCCAGGAGGAAGCTATCGAGGAGGATAATGACCCATCCAGAATGGCCCCTCGCGAAATTCTTGCTAACCAGCGAGGCATGCGACAAAAATAGAGCACCCCCCACAAATCATTAGAAGGGGAGGACGCGATTGACCTCCGCCGAATCCAAACGGGAGTCTTTCCCAATCTTCAAAGGTTACACAAAATTTTTCCAACGCTGTATGGGCGTGCTTGTCCGTGGTGTGGCGGCTCGCCATCGCTCTACCACATTTCGTGGGGATGCCTAAAACGACCACCAAATTTAGATACCTTTTTAGGTCAGTACAAGCTTTGTAGTACTTTCGAGCAATGGGAGGCACAGCTCGCCAGCTCTGACCCAGAGGTGCAGCTTACACTTCTGCGTCACGTCAGACAGACGGCAGCAGCCAGTGGAGCCCTGGACTTGGGGCCCCACCCATCAAGCTCATGACCCCTGTCTTAAACCCTTGCAAATAAAGTTTTTCCTTCCTTCCTTCTTCAAGATGGGCAAGGCCTTCATACAGAAGGTGCTCGACATAGCGAGAGAGGAGGAGCGCGGCAACCACGCGTTACTACAGTTATCTGGAGCGCAAGTCAACGCAGTGTCGTCGCGTCCGAATCAAAATGGCGGCTCAGCTCGCCGAGCGATTCAAGATGCTGTGCCTAGATACTAGATTATAGAATATTCTAGTACACTATAGCTAAATGGCGGCCGTTCTCTCCAAGCTTCGGTTCAAGATGGCGCCGGCGGGTTTTCTGCGTGCACCTCCTCGCCATTCGGTGCTCCGGACACCTCCTCTCCAGCTTAGGCCAACTCCGCCGCATGTCCTGCCAGGAGCCGAACGTGTTCGTGGTGCGGACGTCGTGGACACTTCGCGCGGGTCTGCCGCAGTACTACGGAGTCTTCCGGTCACCAAGGCGCATCGACGGTGACCAATACAGTTACTATCCTGCAAGTGGACGAAACGGTCACCACTATTGGACTTACGCATCTTCCCATACGGATCAATGCATCCACTTTCAACATGCTCATCGACACTGGGGCAGTTGCGTCATTGCTCAACGGCCAAGATTATAAGAGAAACTTTTCGCATATCAAGTTTCTACCTTCGCACCTCGTTCTACAGAATTACTCGGAGCAAGCCATCAAAAATCATGGCTATTTCAAGGCAACAGTCTCGTACAACGGCAACTGCGCCACGATTCCTTTCTACGTCACGGAGAAAGGCACCTCACTCTTGGAATTAGATGCCAACCGAGCTCTGAAAATAATCATCAGAGGCGAGACCCTCGCTTGTTCTTTCGTTGACTCCTAGGCGTTTCTGGCGAAAGCGCCACCGGAGTATCAACACTTGTTTTCGTCGGACATCGGTACCGTCCGGGGTTACGTTCACCGTGTCAGGCGTCGACCTGGTGTGCAGCAAGTGGCGGCCAAACTGGGTCGTCTTCCCTTCTTGCTAAGGCAACAAGTTGCCGACGATCTGCAACAACTAGAGTCGACTGGCATCATCCAGAGGGTGGATGCTTCGGACTGGGTGTCTCCGTTGGTCATCGTCCGCAAGAAGGACTATTCCATCCGACTGTGCGTCGATCTCCGTGAGCCGAACAAGGTCATTGTATTAAACGGGTTCACTCTACCTCACATTGAGGAACTTTTA
The DNA here is from genome assembly GCA_013436015.1 of Rhipicephalus annulatus. Classification (NCBI taxonomy): domain Eukaryota; kingdom Metazoa; phylum Arthropoda; class Arachnida; order Ixodida; family Ixodidae; genus Rhipicephalus; species Rhipicephalus annulatus. The sequence goes on from WOVY01014825.1 coordinate 590,481, forward strand.
CAACAATGAACAGGTGCTAATTTTTGTTAAACTTGATCTTGCGTCCGCATACCACCAGGTTGAGTTAGCGGAGGAGGGTAGTGATGTTACTACTTTTTTAACGCATCAAGTGGTTTACTGATTTCGCAGAGTGTGCTTCGGGCTGGCATCTACGCAAGCTATGTTCCAAAAAATGATGAGCAATCTACTGAAGGAGTGCCCAGGTGTTGTTACTTAGACTACATTTTAGTTTGGGGCTGTAATCGGGAAGAGCATGATGTGCACTTGAAAGGTGTATTGTCTAAAATAGACTCCTGGGGCATGAAGCTTAATGGCAAGTGTGTACTTGCTGCTACTGAAATTGCATTCTCAGGTCATAACACAAGTGCTCGTGGGTTATCGCCGGTTGAGTCTAAGCTCGCTGCCATACTTGATGCCCCTGTTACCACTACTGTTAAAGCACTCCGATCCCTTTTGGGGTTAATTGGATACCATGCAAAGTTTCTACCACATTATGCTGATGTTGTTGAGCCTCTGCGCCACATGCTCCGGCAACGTCAGAGTTTTAACTGGTCCGCTGAGGCCGATGCCAGTTTCAAGCAGGTAAAAAAACTTCTTCATGACCGCCTGGTCGCAAATATTTTTCATAACAATGTTCCGGTGGTGGTTACCGCCTATGCACCCAATGTCGGCATCGGGACTGCTTGAAACCCAGAGAGGAGATCAGCTGCTAACTGTTGCTTTTGCATCTAGAACCTTGTCCCCGGCGGAACGCCGGTATTCAGCAGGGGAGCGCGAAGCTCTTGCTTGTTTCTTTGCGGCAGAAAAATGACGTGTGTATCTTTGGGGTCGGCATTTTACATTACGGACTGACCCCCAGGCTTCAACTGCTTTGCTGTCAGCTGGCGCAATAGGGCGACGCCCCTAGCGAATTTCTCGATGGTGCGCCTGGCTGTTATATTATAACTTTTTTGTACAATATAGTTATATTATAAGTTTTCTGTTCTGTCGATAATGTCTTAGCGGATGCATTATCTCGCCTACCAGCACAGGTTCCGCCAGGAAAGGCACCGGAAGAAGAGATAATTGCTTTAGTTGCTGCATGCTTAAATAAGGGTGAGTTACAGGCAGCCACTGCTAATGATGGTACCTCCCAGCAGCTTATTCAATACATTGCTGAGGGTTGGCATCCAAGAAGCTTTGACTTTAGTACTTGTATCTTACTTATGTACTTGAGCCCATCGGCAAAGACAAACTGTCTTATGCCGATGGGCTCGTTTTCCGCGGGGAACATGTTACAGTTCCAGAGTCTTGCAGAGGGCAATTGATTTTGTTAGCCCATGAGAATCATTCAGGCATAATTCGTACAAAGCAGCAGCTTCGTGCCTTGACAAAAAAGTGGAAAGTGGTGTTCGGAACTGTTGCATCCGTCAGGCTACCGACAATGCGGCGAAAGCTGTCTTTGCAGCCCTACAACCAGTTTCTTTTCCTGAGAAACCGTGGAAGAAGTTAGGCACGGACATTATTGGTCCTCTTTCAAATGGTACCTCAGATGGTCGCTTTGCAGTCATTTTTATTGACTATTACTCCAAATGGCCTGAGGTTTGTTTCGTTCGAGACGTTAAGCCTGATGCAGTCATCCCCTTCTTGACTTCAATCTTCGGCCGTGAAGGTATTCCAGCATGCTTAGTAAGAGACAACGGTCCCCTGTTTTAGTCTGGTCAGTTTGAAACTTTTCTATCCGAACGAGGTATTCAACACCCCTGTTCTTACAGCTACTATTCTCAAGACAATCGGTAGATTGAGCGGTTCAACGGGATCCTGAAAGAATGAATTGAACTAGCCCAACTACAACAACGTCCCCTAAATAAGGCAATTACAGTGAACTTAGGTACTTACCGTTTTTCTGCTCATGCAACTACGGGATCGTCTCCCGCGATGTTGCTTCATAAGCGTCAACCTCGCACAGCGGTTGACGTAACTGATCTGCCGATGCCTTCTACTTTGCAGTCAGTTTCGAACAATACCGTAAGGATGCTGGTTTTTCATAGGCAGGAGTACATGAAGAACTATGTGGATCATAAGCGAGGAGCCAAACCTCCAGTAACTTAGGTTCGCCAAAGAGTCAAAGTACGTGTTCCAGGGAAAAACCTTACGTATAGAGGTCCATTTACCATTATGTTAGCAGTGGGATCCCAGGCATTTGAGCTCAGTGATGGATCGTTTGGAATACTTCTAAATTGTAATCGTCCATTCCGAACGGGAACAACCTTGACGCTTGCACTCTTCAATACCTTTGCAGAACCAGTCACAATACTCTGCCTCGATTCCATGATTGGATTCTGTCCCTATTCCTGCAGCATCACCATCTATCCCTGGGGGAAATGGGGTACAGGCACCGGTTTCAAATCCAGCTGTGGTGCCCAGTCACCATGAGGTTTTACCGTGCACTGAGCACGCTTCAGAGTCTTTGGGTATTCAGGCACCGGTTTCAACTCCGGTTGTGGTGCCGAGCCACCATGAAGCTTTACCGTACACCGAGCATGCTTCAGAGTCCTCGGACTCTTCTCAGGCTTCGTATCAATACTTGACTGACGAGCTTAGTTCTTATGCCAGTATCCTTCCTAACACTGATGAACATGCTTCCGAACCATCAGGTTCCCATGTTTCGCGTCCCGGTTCTCCGTCCCGAGCTACAGCTGAGAGATGCTTACGCGAGTCGTCGGACTCCTCAATGCTCTCAAAAGCACCTGAGCAGTGCGTAAGCGAGCCAGTAGTTCGATCCTCACATACCGAACTTGCTGCTCCGCAAGGGAGCACTCTGAGCGCAATGAGCTTCGGTGTTCGAAGCATTCGCGTAAGAAACCATCCAGGTTTAAGGACTTCGTGTCCTAAGTTCGTTTTTACTCGTATGTTAAAATCTGTACCATACGTGTGCATTGTTGTGTGTAGGCTGTACGTTTATTTATTGTATAAAGTTATAAGCGATACACTGTTATGCTGTGATTTTTTGTTGTATGCTGTCTGTATAAGAGCTTTCCTGACGAAAGCGCTGGAAGCTAAGGAGGGAGGAACAGCAGAGGAAAAAAAATACGCATCACAAGCACATCGTGACCTTGAGCACTGTTTTCTTCTTTTTTGTTTTTCTTCGACTATGCCACTTTTTCAGTGTGATCGCGCGCACCCGCGTAGACAAGTCGTGGCCTCTTGCGGCGATTCATGTAACGATTGATCATACCATGTTCAAATCAAATAAGAGCTGATAGATGGCCTTCTACTAGTGCTTTTTGAGCGTCTTCTTCATTTGTCGAAAGAAAAGAAAGCAATATTCAGCTGAATTTGATAATTCATTTTTGAATTCCATTCCGGACCATGTGCTGCGCTATAATATTTAGCTCGCATGTTCACGGGAGCCCCTACTACTGATCGGCAGTGTTGTCCGACATGCTCAAAAAAGTGTTGTAGGGCCCCTTTAAAGACCAGAAACACCTGGTGTACAAGCCTAGGCCTGCCAACTAAGGTCACCGGCATCCTAGACAAAGGAATATATTACTAGTATACCTACATAAAATATGCACTTCTTGGTAGTGCCGTTAACGCAGTTCACTCACAAGACAAGTGAAGCCTTTGATTATAATTAAAAACAGTGACTCACGTTACCTTACTTCTTTTTTTTCGTCACACTGCAGTGAAACGAATCAGTGCAGCCTGTAAAAGCACACGCTAAACTATAAATATCTAAGTACTGTGCTTTTCTCTGATGTTGTGATATTGGGTTGGCTACGTTAGTATTGTCCTCTTGCTCTTTACAGCATTTTATAAAGGATCTTGTGGAATTTAGCATGAATGTACTACTTGAACTAGGCTTGAGATGGATATTATCACCAAGAAATGAAAACAAGTGTACAATTCGCACAAGTCTATTCACTGACATTAAACTAATTACAATTCACAGAGTGTAGCTGGCGACTTTCATAGCAATATTCAATTGGAACAAATATTGATTATGACAATTCAAGCCATTATTTCTAAATGTTCATGATAAAGTATCCAGTCCTCCAGTAATTCTTAAACTTTAGTACATAATCGCTTTGTTAAAGAATGAGGTGGAACACTTTTCTTTATTGCGCGCTTGATAAAACTTGCCTCAAAACTGTAGCTCACTTCAAGTTTTTTTCTAGTTGATAAGCTTTATGAAATGAATAGATTTGTTTTGAATATTTGGATATGTGCACTGAGTGTATTCAACAAAAAGTGGATGAGCAAAATGTTTGTTATTATGGATGCATTTTGATTTCTAGTATGACGTCTGCTACTTCAAAATCCATCTAAATGGGTAATTTGTGCTATATGCTACAAATATTTTTACGTCGTTTTAAAAAGACACTAAAAGCAAATATTAAAGTGACCCTGCAACGATTTTTGAGCATGGTCAGAAAATGCTGCCGATCAGTAGTGGAAACTCCTGGGAACACGCGAGGCAAGTATTACAACGCAGCACACGATCTGAAGTTCTCAATAAAATTTCAAAGTAAGCTCAAAATTGCTTTCTCTTCTCTCAATAAACAATAGAACAAGCTCTAAAATCCCTAGTCACAGCCCTTGTATCAGCCATTGGTTGATTTGAGCATGGCGTGCTTGGTTGTTGCAGAGATCGCCATTGGAGGCCGCAACTTGTCCACACGTGTGCGCACGATCGCACTGAAAAGTTGTGTGCTCAAAAAAAGGGAAAAAAGTGGTCCAGTTACAAGACGGGCGTGATATATTTTCTTTTCCCGTGCCATCCTTCCCAGCTTAGCTTCCAGTGCTTTCGTTGGGACAAGAGATCAGAAAGTGCCCTTGCAGCGTGCAACAAATCTTTGTAACTCCGCTCGTACTGGAAGAATTCTAAAAACTTTTGCGGCTGTCAACTCGTGAGGAAATAAGATTCTTTAATGAACCCATTGGATGGCTACCTAAAAAAGTGTTGCAGAGCCCCTGCAAGTCAACATGAATTGTTCAAACAGTATTCTAGAAACTTCTCAGTGCTTTTCTCATGCCAAGGAAATGTTTAGTTTGAAAGAAAATCACATTTTAGTGGTCAGCACACCATTAGCCTAATTAAAACAAACTGTCTTCACGAACAAGCTTCCAAGTAGCAAATAGAAGAATTGACATTTGGGCAAGTTGGCATTGGTTTACTGAGCTGTGCTCTGAAGCTTGACAGTGTTGGCTGTTCTGTAAAGAATGGACATGGTGGACACTACTTATGCATCTTCGAAATAGACAGTGCTAAAAACGAGGACACTCAAAGTACAACACGCGGTGATGTACTTCTAGTGTCCACATTGAGCTTCCTCACCGTGCCACTCCGACACGAGCAACACATAAAGAAAGCCTTGCAGTCATTGGCTGTGTGCCATTGGCATAGTAACTGATGTCGTGTCATATGCCAAGGTGGGCATAGTCGTGACAAACGACTACACTTGTACCTCTTTGCCGACGAGAAAAGTCGGAAGGCCGAGCAAGAAACTGAAACTTGTCAAAGCGGGTTGTTTCATTAACATTCTTCCGACAGGATCTATATGTAAAGTTCTTGCGGCAGCGGCAGCATGTTCCTATCTCACAAGTGCAAAGTTATTACTCCATCAATAGTTTTGATCCATAAGGTTGTTTACTAGACCTTTAAGGGCAGATATGAGTCGAAAAATTCAAGCTTTTTTTTCAAAAATTACATATTTTTTTTATTTTTACTGTCTCTCACAAGTTCAGCTTCTATACTTTCACAACAAAGAAACTGACGATCGCAATTATACTCAAAGTAGGTTAAAATTGCTTTAAAGTACATAATGTGGCTACTATAAAAACTAAAAACAGCTAATAAATCCCCACTGGGCCGCTTGTTAATGAATTTCGCATCAGAAGTTCATTAAATCATAGCGCTTAAATTATCATGGCTTGCCAAGCTTTTACCATGAAAGAAATAACTTTAAAACATATTTTTGCCATACAGATGAGCTTTCACTCATACCTTTAAATCAGTATTTCTGGAGATATAACTTTGGGAAACTTCTTGAGCAGAGACATGAAGCTTTTGGTACTTCTGACAGCCCAAACGGAAATTTCGCCCACATATACCTTAACATGTGAAGGGTGCAAGCATCCTTTTTAAAGCTTTATGTTGTCTGTATAGTTATAATGAACCTAAAGCAAACAATCAGTATTGGGTGCAAGTACCACCACTGGAGGCACAAGCGCTTCAATAACTGCGATGTACAGCGTTGGATCACGCGATCATGCTTAGCTCTGGCGAAGGAAAGCTGGTGGTTGGATGCGTTGTTTTCACTGTGACTTTGCGGTGTTTTCATTATTGAACAGCGTTGCACTGCTTTGACTTCATGTGTGTGGACTTCTGCAGACTACACAATGCGGAAAGTTGCAGGAAATGTTACAGGCGGCGTGCCACAGTTTGTTACGCCCACAATGCCGCTGTCATGGCCGCTAGCAGTGCCACTGTCGCCTCTCTCTTTTTCAGTTGTTGTGGTTTTTATTTCGAGCCCATGGGGTTAAGATGGGCACAGACTATGAATGTCCACATGAAAGCAGAACGTTTCTGTTTTTACACAGAAGTCTTGTTCAAAATAAAAAATGAAAGTGTGTCACAGAACGAGCGCTAAAAATGGGCGCGCCGCCAAATTCTAGCAGTAACGCGCGGAAGAGACGCCGGGAGGTCAAAAGAAAAAAAAAGAAAACAATCATCCAAGGCTCCCTGGGCGCGCGTTCTCTCCCTTGGAAGCGTGGCTACACCGACGAACCTCCTCACCCCACATCGGCGGCCGAGGTAGCCCGCGATATTTCTAGAACGAAGGAGGCGTGGCCACGCCGAGTTGAGTCATCCGACGCGGAGGGCAGTCGAACCGTCTCGCGCCTCTCCCCAGCCATCGCTGCGCATCGCGCCGACGAAATGAGGAGAACTTTCTGGAAGGTGGCGCGGAAGGTATTTAATCGAGCAGCCGAGACGAGAAAGCTGGAGGAGACGGAAGTTAGCGCCAGAGCGCGTAGGGATTCCGCCGTGTAGTCGGCGAAGGTTTTGGTCCGAAGGGACGAAGCCGGAGATGAAGAGAATTTCCACCTGAGGGGTGAAGGCTCGAGCTACAGGCAAGAGCGTGTGTTTACCGCTATCGAGCGAAGACGCGTGGCAACAGCTGCGTGTGTGAAGCCGACGTGTTTCCGGCGAAGAAGTTAGAAGCTTGGAGAGTGGCCATTTGAGGACGCGAGGTTTTCTGGAAGAGAAACTTCAGGGGCAGCGGAACGGCAACAACGCTGGACTTTGAGTGAGTGATTCTCGGAAGAGCATCATTCAGACTTTGGTTCCAAGGACTTTGGACTGAATAGGTTTTCTAATCTCTTTAGTCTTTAAGGGTCTTGGTTGTTCAATGCATGCGACTGCGTTGTAGTGTGTACTGTTGTCTGTTTCCGTTGTTCGAGTGTGGCTAATTGTACTGTGTAGTGTGTTGATTGATTGGTGACATATTGTACTCAGCTATTGCGGAGTGAGCATATTGGTGTATTGTTTTTCTGATCTGCCATTATTGAGAATATAATTTTGTTTGTTTATCAACTCTCGGCTCTGACTTGTTCTTTGGGCCACAGCCGGCGTCTGCTGGCGCGCCAATAAGGACCACTCCTAAATTGTCGACGCTTTCGTGGTGCAGTTCGGGGGCCGATACTTCGGCTCTTAGAATTAGCCCGGCAATCGCCTCCCTAATAAACGGGGCTGTGTGACAATTAATCTGGCGTCCGCGACATAGGACCTTTTCGTGCACAGTGTGCCCAAAGTAGTGAGAAAGAGCATCGAGTTGTTGATAGTGCTATCGGAACGATTTTGTGTGTTGCTCAGTGTTCTCGTTAACGAGTGCAGGGGAGTGTTCCGATAGACTGATTTAGGCAGATACTTTTTACACGCGGCAAGACTTTATTTGCGAGACACCATGGATCTCGAAAAGTTAGTTGCTCTTGGTGAGAAGATGGGTCTTTCTGGCGCTGAACTACGGAAATGAATAAGCCAGAAGGAGAAAGAGGCGGTACAGAGACAGAGGTTAGCAGCTGAGAGAGCCAAGGAAGAAAAAGCAGCTGAGTTGGAGAGAGAAAGGCTGGCCGCTGAAAGGGCGAAGGAAGAAAGAGAGCAACAATTGAAGCTGGAGTTGGAGAGAGAAAGACTGGCAGCTGAGAGGGCAAAAGAAGAAAGAGAGGAAAGGGAACGGCAGCGACAGCACGAGATAGAACTCGAGCGCCTCCGTTTGCAACAGCGAAGTGAAACTCCGGTCCAAGCTAGAGTTGAAAGCAGCGAACGGGAAGATCACGGATTCCACTTGAACCCAAGCAAGCTGCTCGTAGCGTTTGATGAAAGGAAGGACGACCTTGACGCGTACCTTCACCGATTCGAGACGATTGCAAGGAGCCAGAATTGGCCGGAACATCAATGGGCAACTGCTTTGAGTACTTGCTTGAGTGGTGAAGCGCTCAGTGTGTACGGTAGGCTGACGCCGACCGATGCAGCCAACTATGCAAAGGTGAAAGCTGCTTTGCTGAAGCGATTTAGATTTACTGTAGAAGGTTTCCGGGACAGATTTCGAACAGGAAAACCAGCTGATGGTGAGACGGCTACGCAGTATGCTGCCCGACTTTGCCACTATTTCGACAGATGGATTGAACTTTCAGGGACAGCGCAGGAGTACGATGAGCTTAGAGAGCTGCTAATTAGAGAACAATTTCTTACTAGTTGCCACCCAAGCCTGTCACTGTACTTGAAAGAGAGGAAGGCTGACTCACTTGAAGACATGCTTGAATTGGCTGATCAATTCTTGGAAGCGCAAGGTGGAACTAATTTGGCCAAGGTCAAGAAGGAGTGTACCGATGATTCGAAGAAATTGGCTCCCGAAGAAAAGAAGCGTGCACCAGAGAACATTCCGCGATGTTTTCTGTGCAATCGAGTGGGTCATCGCGCGAAAATCTGTCAAACGATTTTTACGAGCCCTACGGCAGTAAAATGTTTTAAGTGTGGTCAGACTGGGCACAAAGCAGACGCTTGTCGGAACGGAGTGAGTCAAACTCACCAGGTATCCTGTGTGCAAGCGACACCGAAATCTGATAATAATGCCGTCACCGACGGATTCGTAGAATTGAAAAATGGGGAGAAAATTCCTATTGTTGGTGCTGTAATGTCAAAACAGCCAACCGGTGTTGCGAAAGGAATGCCAACGCTGCCGGGAAAAGTTGCGGGCAAAAAGATTACGGTGTTAAGAGATACCGGCAGCTCCACTGTTATCGTGCGGAGAAATTTGGTACGGGAAAGTAAGTTGACAGGCAGAACGAAACCGGTTTGCCTAATTGACCGTACGGTCCGGATGCTTCCCGAAGCAGAAATTGAGGTTGAAACCCCGTACTTCAGCGGGACGGTTACTGCTTTATGCATGACGACCCCCCTGTACGACCTTGTCATCGGAAACATCGACGGGGCGCGAGGGCCAAGTGATCCAGAATGTTTGGGAGAAGACCCTAAGATAGAGCCCTCGCCAACCCAAGGGCCGCGAGATACAGTGGAGGAGCATCCCGTGACGGATCTCACTAGAGCCCAAGGTGAAGCTGCGGCGCAAGAGACAGCGAAGGAGAAGACGATCGTGTCGAATAAGTTCACGGGCCGAGCAACCGGACTTACGTCGGCACGACCTCAACCGACCGACAGTGTAAAGGAGACGGAGTTGGCCAGCCGGGCAAAATGTAGAGGCATGATCAAGCGGGTAAATAAACAGACAGGACCCGTCGAATCTAATGACGCGTTAACGGTGTCGGAAGAGACAACGATTGCTGAGACGACGCCTCAGATATCGTAGTTGGAAAGGGCTCGCCGAAAAAGAACGTGGAAACACAAGAAGAGATCGAGCGAGCACCGCAAAAAGGGGCGCAAGCACTGCTCGAAGTACTCAGGATAAGTGCTGAGGTAGAATCAGAATGTGTTTGGCAGTGTTGAGTGCCATATGTTGTGTTAATGTTGTGGTATCCTGTGTCACAAGTGTCGAAGTGTTGTGCTGTGATGTGATGTATAGTATTGTACCATTGTTGTAGTGAGAGAACTTTGTACATTTGTATTATTGGGAATGTGTGGTGGAGTGTTGTACTCATGTGCTTGTGGTTGTGTTTTCACGTGTTGTGTAATTGAATTACAATGTACAATTGTATTAAGTGATCTATTGTGAATGTGACGTGTCATGAGCGACGGACTATGTTACAGTCTGTGAGAGTGTGTGGTGACTGTTCGCGCTCGTTTGTGTGGTTTTGAATATTATGAGATAATATTCTTAAAGTGGGGGGCAGTGTCACAGAACGAGCGCTAAAAATGGGCGCGCCGCCAAATTCTTGCGGTAACGCGCGGAAGAGACGCCGGGAGGTCAAAAGAAAAAAAAAAGAAAACAATCATCCAAGGCTCCCTGGGCGCGCGCTCTCCCCTTGGAAGCGTGGCTTCACCGACGAACCTCCTCACCCCACATCGGCGGCCGAGATAGCCCGCGATATTTCTAGAACGAAGGAGGCGTGGCCACGCCGAGTTGAGTCATCCGACGCGGAGGGCAGTCGAACCGTCTCGCGCCTCTCCCCAGCCTTCGCTGCGCATCGCGCCGATGAAATGAGGAGAACTTTCTGGAAGGTGGCGCGGAAGGTATTTAATCGAGCAGCCGAGACGAGAAAGCTGGAGGAGACGGAAGTTAGCGCCAGAGCGCGTAGGGATTCCGCCGTGTAGTCGGCGAAGGTTTTGGTCCGAAGGGACGAAGCCGGAGATAAAGAGGATTTCCACCTGAGGGGTGAAGGCTCGAGCTACAGGCAAGAGCGTGTGTTTACTGCTATCGAGCGAAGACGCGTGGCAACAGCTGCGTGTGTGAAGCCGACGTGTTTCCGGCGAAGAAGTTAGAAGCTTGGAGAGTGGCCATTTGAGGACGCGAGGTTTTCTGGAAGAGAAACTTCAGGGGGCAGCGGAACGGCAACAACGCTGGACTTTGAGTGAGTGATTCTCGGAAGAGTATCATTCAGACTTTGGTTCCAAGGACTTTGGACTGAATAGGTTTTCTAATCTCTTTAGTCTTTAAGGGTCTTGGTTGTTCAATGCATGCGACTGCATTGTAGTGTGTACTGTTGTCTGTTTCCGTTGTTCGAGTGTGGCTAATTGTACTGTGTAGTGTGTTGATTGATTGGTGACATATTGTACTCAGCTATTGCGGAGTGAGCATATTGGTGTATTGTTTTTCTGATCTGCCATTATTGAGAATATAATTTTGTTTGTTTATCAACTGTCGGCTCTGACTTGTTCTTTGGGCCACAGCCGGCGTCTGCTGGCGCGCCAATAAGGACCACTCCTAAATTGTCCACGCTTTCGTGGTGCAGTTCGGGGGGCCGATACTTCGGCTCTTAGAATTAGCCCGGCGATCGCCTCCCTAATAAACGGGGCTGTGTGACAAAGTGCAAACAGTTCGATTATGCATATTTTAAAACGGGACTTTGAGTTGTCAGATAGTCAAGGTATAGCCCGGAAGTCCAGTTCCTTTCCCTTTATTTTCATTATTTTCAACCTATTTCGGTCTATTTTGTGGCCAGTTGCTTCTGCCTGTTTGGAAAGCGCGTGCGACGAAACCTTGTTTCTTACATCACACATGTGCGCTAATGTCAATGCTAAAGATTAATTCTCTTGCCAAGGTAACTTTTACTGCAGTATGCGCCACCAACATCCTCCTAGCCAGATGTCCGGCCCCATGTGTGTACCCAACCACGCGGGTATCCATCCGCCCGTAGCGTAGCAAGGAAGTGGCATACCAAGCCCTTCCCCCCCTCTCCTCAAATTATCCCACGGTATATAGCACACAAAATAATGGCCCTCACCTGCCTGCCCGGCCCCCAGTTCTAATCAAGGTGGTGCCACCTCCGAAAAAAAATTTCTGCCAACACACTTATCGTCTGCAACTTCAGCTCATGGGGTTCCTTGCTTATAAATTACGTCTGAAATATGGGCCCATAGCTACTCTCACCTCCTCTTAATGCTGGTTTGATGTAAAGGCGAAAACGAGGTAAACTTCGAAAACTGATTCGTCTTCCAAGAGCTGCCGTGAAAGATCACATTACTTATGAATGAAACTGCAAAAAAGAAAAAAATACCTGGACACTGGCCATTTTACTGAAACATGAGATTGTCATTTAGATCATGGTACACAAGACTTCGCAGCATGCTCAAGGGCGTAAAATAATACAGCTGGCTGATCGCATTTTTAAATCCCGTTTTACCTTTTTGTAGCAGCTCTGGAACTTAACCAATCATTCATAATTTTAACCCAGGTGCGGCTCGATGGTGATCGAACGTGCCAAGTGTGACCATAGTAGAAATTTTGCCCCCCAAAAATATTAGAAGTGCGCCACACAGAAAAGGTATAACTCTGAATGAGGTCTCATTCAGAGTTGCCGGAACATGCGTGCGTGCTTCTCACGTTTGCATGCAATCAAAACAGAAAGCTTGCACTGCACGCGGCTGTAAGAATTCTGTGTTGCTTCCCACAAAGCGGGGAATCCGCTTGCACTGTGCTTCATAGGGTTACGTGAGCTAAACGAAAATTCGGACACGGAATGAGTCATCACCGTTTACAGAGGCGGCATGCTTGGCCGCCGTGGTAGTTTCATTTAGGTGGCCATAGCAGGAGACGCGGACAATCAGGCATTGTCAGAAGCACAACACTTTTCCAGGGCAGTTTTTTATCACTTCATACAGTCAGGGAAGGAGCTGCAGCTGTATTTTACTGATTTAGTTGAGTGAAGTACAAGAATAGCAATGAAAAAGAGATGTGAAAGTGTCTGCGGGCTACGCGCGAGAGGGTGGCGGAGCAATCCAACCAATATCGTCACAGGGATGCCTCCCCATGAAGGCGCCACGGTATGTCCTCGCGTCCAATAGTATAAGGATTCTAAGAATTCTCAGACTACAATTTTTTTTGTCCCTTAAATTGTCTTATGTAGACTTTCTTGATTGTTATTTACATTCTACAATGAAAGTGGAGCATGTGAGCCATTAATGGCTCAGAACCATAAAATATTAGTGGCACAAAAAGTTTGTTCATAACGAACTATACTTTGCACATTGTTATGGCACAAAACAAACTGTGCAACTTACTATAAAACTAATTACATATTTGAAATCAGAATAAAAGCCTATGTATGCAGCAAGAAATTTCGCTGCCCTAAGCTACAGGTAAACGAAACTTTTTTTTTTCAAATGACATCTCCCCTGAAACAGTTTGGACAATTTGGCATAGACACATTGAGCTGATAGAGCAAGTACTAAAGATCATTTGTGTACCAACTTAAGCTCTCTTGATTAAGCATGCTATTTTTTACAAGACTTTGAACATACGAATTGCTAAAAAAACACAGTGGTGCAGCCAAACGAGCTTTCCCCTTCCTGCTTCCATTATACTCAGCATTGTTTCCTTATAAGAACTTTTCACTTCCTGCTTCCATTATGCTCAGCATTGTTTCCTTATAAGTAGAACCGGTGACCAATCTGATTGAATAAGTACAGCCTATGTCACAGAGACTGTGGAACACAGTGAGCATCGTCTGCCTATGGTACATTATGATCCATGTTGACGCGACCTGCATGCCACTATCTCAAGGTTTCTTTTCTAGGACACCACAATTTACCAAGCTGAATTGTATGCTGCAAACCTAGCAATTGGTGACCGGCAAAGCTGTGACATTGCATTAAGCGTGCAAGAAAACTGGCGAGCAGAGTCACTTTAGTTCGTTGGTTTGATTAGTGTTGAACCCTCGTTATCCAAGCGACACAAGGATCCACACATCTGGAGCTGAAACGTCACCCTAAAGACACAATCAGATTGGCCCAGTTTATACCTATCAGTGATCAGTCTCAAATACTTCTTCTTTGCCTCCATAATAGGCATTTGCAGATTGTTGGCATCTAATAAAATAGATCGGCAATAGCTGCTAGTGCTGCGGCACCTTGCAGAGCAGACCTCAACTACTCTGCAGTGAACTTTCTCTCTGTTGAGCACATCGCACAGATATTGCTGTCATCTCCAGTGACGGCTGTACATAGTTTGACGAGTTAAAGAAGAAAGGCAGAGTTGAGAAGGGTGGTCAGACATAATTGCCAATAGCTGCCTTTACAAAGTGCTTGGCATAATTTTGGGTGCAAAGGCTTTGACGATGCTCTAGCCTGAACCAATACCTTCTAGGAAAAAACTGTGCCTTGGACGTCGCCAGCTTTGCCATTAAACGCACACTGCCGTGTGCACGTGTTCCGGCCGTGCAGTTACTAGCACCACACTGCTGTGTGGTGCTAGCTACTGCACGGCCGGAACTGGCAAGAACAACTGTGTTCGCAGCGTTGTGTCAGTGGAGCAGCACAGCTGGCTACTTTGTCCATGCATTTGGTTGCATGTTCGTGGCGTGCATTGGAGAAGCACCAGTGTAACGAGTGCCAGTCATTTCCTTTCAGAAAGTTTCGCTACAGCTGAAGTCCATTTTACTACAAAAGTTTCCTTTGAAGCAGCTTTGCGGCAGTGTTCCTGCCAGTTGCTCATTATAAGAGGGTTGCACTGGGGCGGGGCCCACGAGATGGCGCATAGCGTCGAAGAGGCAGTGTATCCATCTTTGTGGTCTCTTTCCCGGCCGCCGCATGCAAGCAGTCGCACAACATACACTCACGGGTGTCCATGCGAAATTCCTCTGGTCACAATGGTGAACTGTGCCGTATTAGGTTGCTACGACCACTCGAGTAACAAGCCTGGTCATGAGAATGCGTCTGATGTCGATACCTAAAGTGATTGGAAACCAATCTAAAAGGTTTGGATTGCTCAGTCACATACTATACTGCATGTGCGTTAAACATTTCCTTTCTGGTAAGTGTTCAGAACCTATGCCACATCATAGAGGTTTGCTTTTGTGGTGAAAATCTTAGGTTTTCTAGACGTGCTATGCAGCGTCTCCAAAACCTAAGACGCTAAAAAGAAAGATTTTTCATGCATTGTTAAAGTACTGCGCAGCAAGAAACGAGCGCGCACACTACGTCACCCATCGCTGCTTATCATCGGCATCATTCAGGTAGGTGCGGCGGGTTACTGATTTCGGTGTGTTAGTAAACAGTCAGCGACACAGTGCGAGCAAGCCGCAGTGTGTTCTCATTTACCCATGCTTTGACGAGAACGCACTGCGTCGCTGACTGTTTAAGCGTATGGTCAGCTAAGCACATTAACGACAATCATAGGATCTAATCAATCGAGACAGTACGTGATCTATGGGTGCGCAACTGCGCGACGCGCGTCGTTGGAACCTGCAGCAAAAAGCAGTTTTCATCGCAAGCGGCTTGGGCTCAACCACCAACAAACTATGCCAATTGTATCACGTCACATGCTCTAGCAAACGGTGAAACTCTTCCACACAAAAAATTCCCGAAGCAACACCACCACGGCGACAAAAATTATTCGTTCGAGCACTAAACAAGTGGAACCAGTCACGTTTCCGACGACGACACGGCGGCCGTCTCCGAGGTTTTTAACTCGGTGCTGTTGGACCCATCTCCTTGTCACATAGTTGTGGGCGTCCGTCGATTTATAGGCTTTAAGCTTGTCCGTTGTTGCGAAGCTTGTGCCGCCAACAAGGTGGTCCTTAATGTCCGTGAGCTCGATGCCGAAATAACACTTCACATCACACACAGCTTCATTACTACTGAAGTCGAACGAGTCGATATTTGCCTCAAAGGTGAACCTTAAGTTCGTAGTGAAGTTTCGCCACACCTCGGAAGTCACACACATCGCATTTCACCATGTTGGTACCATACGTAGCGGCACGCACACAACCTCTCATTGCCGCTCGCTGCTTCAGATTGGGCGCACCTAGATCGCTGACATGGCGGTAGAGGCAAACGCCGCTAGCGCTTCAAGCGGATGCCATCACGTGCAACTCTCCTATTGCACATTACAGGGTTACATGTTGACGCCCAGTCATCTCTCGCAGTTGCCTCGAGTCACTAGTCACACAAACTGCTCCCCGAAAATATCAGCAGCTCTTTTCGTGAGGCTCGACAAGCATTTGGGCATGCAGAAAAACTGGATTTCTAGGCAAGATGAACTAAGGCCTCAAAAATACGCACCACTTTTTCCATGAATGCATGAAATCAAGAACGGGAAAAAGCTCCCCGAAAACGGGCATTGTAGCTTTTTCTTCATACGCTTCATTTTCTCGACGTCTGTTTATTTGTGCAGCATTGTTTTGGACTAATTTATTATGTTGTGTCACTAGCGCATTCAAGATGCATTTTGTCGCACTCTAGTTTCATGAAATCATCTGTTCCAACAACGCTGGCATTCTCACCACCGACACGCATAGCGTTATCTACTTGGGTCCCCAACAGTGCCGCTACAGATTTCAAGGAGCTGCCGCAAAAGGCTCTAGCGACTGTACCGAGTGGAAAAGGAAGAGGATAACAGAAGAGGTTGAGCAGTGCTTTTGCAGCTCACATCCCAGGCATTGTTTTTTTTTTCTAGAAGGCATCACCTAAACAATGACAAAATTTCAAAAAATTTGAGTTTCAGGGCCCTTCTGACGTGCACCCAAATATAAGCAAACAGACCTACAACATTTTGCCTCCATCAAACAGTGACCACTGTGGCCGCAATTCAATAGTGCGATATTTAGGCCATCATACAAGCACCATGACCACTAGACCATTTCAGTGGATAAATACTTCCATGTCATTCAATGTGTCTTCCTAACTTAAATTGAAACAAAAATGAAACAACTTTCTGATCAACAATGAAAATAAAATGCCAGAGCATACTGCTGAGAACACTCACTTGATTGAGCTTCGAGGGACCCAAAGAAATTGTTCACTGAACAGAACTGAATGACATGAGGGGTTGAACGTTACAAAACCACGATTTGATTGTGAGAGACGCCGTAGCGGAGGGCTCAGGAAATTTCGAGCACCTGGTGTTCTTTAACGTGCTTCCAAATATGAGCACATATGCCTACAGCATTTCTATTTCCATAAGAAATGCAGCCGCCGCAGCCGGACTTCGATACCGCGACCTGCGGACTAGCAGCCGAGCATCTTAGCTACTAGATCACCGCGGCGGAGCATTTCACTGAAGAGAAAGTTCACTAAAATGAATATTCACTAGAATAGGGAACATCAATGGGCACAGCAGATGTTAAAATAAGCGTGTTAAATTCAATATATCTAAAAAATACTTTTGTAATTTTTTTGGACAGGCGCAAGAAGAAACAAGGCTGTCCAGAGAGTACGTTTCAGTGCACCGCCTCTGGCACAGCTTGCTGTTGTGACACGAAGCCTAGTAACCTTCTAATATATCTCACAGCCTTTGGTAGAGATGCAGGAGCTGAAGCTACTTCAGCCATTAACACTAGTTCTTGCTCACCTCCAACTGTGACTCCCACACACTGTGGAGGATTGGCCAAGAATTTAGCGGTCTCATAAAATGTTATCAGACATTTGAATAAGGGAGGTTATATAAGAAAATTAGACATTTTATATTCTTTGTTGCAGTTTTCTTCTTTCAAATCCAGGCCGTGCATACACAAGCAATGTTGTACCATGGCCGATTGATGAACGATGAGGGCTGCTCCCATCAGCTGCGCAAGTCAGTGTTCTATAGCTTGAAAATTAATTGAATTGATCTCATAAATGAGCCAGGCATAGTAGATCAAGTTAATTCAACTGAAATATATACTTTTCAAAAGTTCATTTAACTGAAAGATTTTTGCATAGAATGCAGACGAAACCCACCGGGGATTTCCTATAAGTTCGTTACTCTGAAATACTGATTAAAATGACAATCCTTAGTTAGCGTTCACTTTATGATGTTAGAGTAGTATTTGTAGACATGGTATGTATACCGTCAAGTTGGATCAAATCCTAATATGTTTCATTGTTTCATGTGAACATACACGATTAATAGTGGCACTGTATGTACAACCATTCATACTACATCAAATTTACGTCTCTTTCTGTTTTGCCACTGTAGCAAGGTTTTCTGGTTTGGATGCGAAGGTAATATAGTTAGCTAGGCAGCAACAATTTCATAAAGTCTGTATGATAAGCACATGCCAGCATTTACAATGTGATTAATTGACCCTATTCTCCCATTGCACTTTTATTAGCATGTGGCAATGATCTTAGCATTGTGCAGTGCAATGAAACAGACTTCGTAATATTTATACCAGAAGCTCAAAAGTGCTTGATTGCACCAGCTAGACGCTATTCGAAAACTGTACTTAGAAAAATATTTTTGTTTGATTAGCTTGTGGTGGTATTTCTTCGTGCGCGATTAGGTATAAAAAAACTGCTGCTATTCACACACTTCTGCAGTCTTTCATTCTTCTCATAATTAGCAGCACTTTCTACACTTAACAAGCTAGGCGTACCTGGAACAGGAGCGAGCACATGGGGCAACGAAACGTCTTGGCCTCGGGGTGCGTGCTTTGTAGATGCCGAGTGAGTACCACGTCCGATGATGTGGTGAAGCTGGAACAATGGGAACAGCGAAGCTAGAGTCCATGAGTGCGGCTTAGCATCTCAAACGTACCGTCTCCGTGCGTCTTACTCACATGTATGCTATAAGCATATTGTCGCTGGAACATATGCCGGCAGTACTCACACGTGTGAATCTTAGCGCAGCTAGTGTGTACGATGATGGTGAAGAGAAAGCGCTACATCACTTTCAAAAGTTGCATCGCACTGTGAGCACTTATGTCGGGCCCCGAAATGCTTCATCTTGTAATGGTACTACTGTGCCCAGCTGGTGCTGAAAGCTTTGACGCATGTGGGACACTTGAAGAGCTTGGCACTGTCTGCCGGATTAAGATGGCTCCATACATGGTGCTGACAAGATTTCCGCGTTCTAAAGCTCTTCTTACAAATGCCGCAAAGAAACTCGTCCCCGTCGTCGTCACTCACTGACTCGTCAATGGAGGCTGCATGACGGTGTAAAGAAAACACATATACAACGTCACATTTCAGAAGCTGCACTACAAACCAATTGACCTAGTTACTTAGTTACTTGGTTCTTGCTTAAAACAAGAACGTTCCAACAACAAGAGAGAGAGAGAGAACAAAACATGCTGTGTCATACTGGACAGGCAGTCTGTGTACAAGCACCAGTGTTTTTCTCAGAGATTGAACATTTTTAATCACTTTGAGCACATTTGTACGGTTCAAGTTGTTTCGATTGGCTATCAGTAAGAGGTGGACAACACTTCCACAACTAAATGCAATGCCCATGTATATAATTATCAAGACTCGCTAATTCTCTAAACTTAATTATTCACTTCAAGGGACATAACGTAATAACAATAAAAACAGCAAAATAGAAGTGCTTGCCTCTCATTTTTAACTCAATTTTGTGTTCAGTTATGACCCAACCCTCTAGATGTCAATGCTAAAATAAAACACGGCAACTGTCCATGCACCCTAAATAATGGAACAAAATTATCGTTTCTAGAAACCAGCTACAATTTTGGTATTGTGTCATGATAGGTTGACTCCATACCAAGTCAGCGGTTGGTGCAGCTCTCACAAAAAAAAAAACTAAAAGCACACAAGCAACATGCACAACTATCTAATGCATTTACTTTTTCTAGGAAAAATAATCTACACACTGCTACACGTCAGCAAATTTTATTCTGTATCCCAAGATCACGATAATATCGGTGATGCCAGGTCTGCCGTTCCGAAACTGATCTCAAAGGGACACTAAAAAGAAAGATTTTTTGTGCATTTGTAAAGTACTATTTCAAAGTCCTAAAAACCCCACTCTTCCGAGAGACAATGCTTGGTAAGTGAGAAAAATGGGCGAGAAGGTTATGCTTGTGGAGGATGCCATCTCGAGATCCCTCGCACCAAACACCATGACGTCGTAAATTTTGAAGGCGTCTATAGAGCCCTACGTAGCTTCCAATCGATCAAAATGAAGAGAATTGTCCTGCTTGGGATGTAAAAAACTATAGACAAGGACAAAAGAAGAGACGACACGGCGCTGACGGCGCGGTGTCGTCTCTTCTGTTGTCCTTGTTCATATTTTTTGCGCTGTTTTTACATCCCAAGCATGAACCACCAACTAGCCCAACTTTCGCTATTATTGAAGTACGTTGTCATTTGTGGTTGCCTAGCCTAGCATCTGGCCTAGCATACGAAGTATCAGAAAATTTAGTTGAGCCAATGTTGTGGAAATACGAAAAACACATTTTGAAATTTTCGACAGCACAAGCGAAGATTTGAGCGGAAAATTTAAAAATGAAACTTCAACCTCGATTTCCTCCACTAATCGTGAACTCATGATAGCGAAACTTATGGCATTATAGTGTTAAGAGTGCTATGTATCAGTCTAAGCCAAATCACCGTTTCTATTTAGAGTCCCTTTAATCAGTGGCAGATCTAGAGGGTTAGAGCTTGGGACGATCTCCCCCCCTCCTCTTCCTAAAGTCTGTGTCAGCACCCCCCCCCCCCCTACTCTAGTGCCCATTGTGCACATCCTTTTACCAATTATTACGAATGAGTGAAACAACTGTGAGCACACATACACGGTATTTATGCTACGAAAGGGTTCTTCTCCTAGTAAACGCAAAAAAAAGTCATGAACGCACCCCCTTCAAAGGTGTTTTCAGGCACCCCCCCCCCCTTAACTGAGTGGCTGGATCTGCCAGTGCCTTTAACGAATTATAAAATTAGTCGACCAGCATAGGTACTAAGAAGGTCAAATCAAAAGTTTCTGGCCTGAAATGGCAGAAATTACTTTCAAGTATGGTACTGTCGCAAATTCAAGAATGAGTTTTTTAGGTAGAATACTTGGTCGGCACACTAGGGACCTCAGTTGGAATTCCACTCTGTCCATGACAAGTTTTAATTTTTTAGTTTTTTTTCTTCTTATTTCACGTGATAGTGGTTGTGGTTACCGGCGGCAGCGGGCAACTACAGCACTAAAAACGACATGTGATCGCACAACAGCTCTTGCTCTAAAAGCAAATCAATGCGCAATCAGCAATGTGCTGCAGATTTTATAAAGCGGCCGCCTACTTACTAGTTAAACGGACCCTGAAATGTTTTTGAGAATTTTGTATAAATACATCTGGCCAGCAGACCAAATCCTAAGGGTCACTTATAGACCGATTTGAGCACTCTGTACAAACTGTGAAATTCATTAAGATGCTTTAAAGCTGCAGATCGCAGCAGATCACTGTGATTCAGCCAAATGCATTTTCAACCGCCCATTCACCCAGCATCAGCCAGGCTGCTGATCTGGTTGGCTGTGGAATGTGCCTAAGATCGGTTGGTAGGGTGACAGCCCCTTTCAGAGCTGATATCAACCACTCCGCAATCTTCGTCTCTGTTGCCAGACGGCGTGCGTGCTGCATGGCACATTGGGCG
The DNA here is from genome assembly GCA_013436015.1 of Rhipicephalus annulatus. Classification (NCBI taxonomy): domain Eukaryota; kingdom Metazoa; phylum Arthropoda; class Arachnida; order Ixodida; family Ixodidae; genus Rhipicephalus; species Rhipicephalus annulatus. The sequence continues at coordinate 611,932 of WOVY01014825.1, forward strand.
ATGGGCTACGAGATGGCGTGCAACCCGTCAGCGTGCAATCTCGGAGGTCATGACTTGGTAAAGCTCAAATTGTCGAGTATGCTTATGAGAGCTCTGCGATCCCCAGAGATTCCAGCGTGTCTCTTGGGTTGAGGAGATACAGCAGCGGTGAGAAGGGCATGTTATAATTGTCCATAGCGGCCTTAGTACACGACGTGTCGCTAAACTTGTTGTGCGAGTGGCTTGATGATTCTTCAGCCTAAATGCTGAGAAAACTTCAAAAAAACATTTCAGGGGTGCTTTAGGTTGGAACAGTTTTATACCTAAGAAGTCATTCCTTCGAGATTGGGCCTGAAACTTTTCAGCTGGTCTTTGTAAAAATGCAACTTTTTTACTTATGAGAACTGCATCCAAAAGTTTACACATGTTCAAAAATGTGCATCAGTACTCCATTGTATCAGTAGAGTTGTACACCTTCATATATGCAACATCATTAGAACTTTGGTGCTGTAAAAGGGTATCGGCGGGAAATGCAGTTTGCACTTCAAATGGGTGGTGAATCGCTGCGAATTTGGATGAAAAGTCGTATATATGAGCTTATTACTACCAGTTCCATTTCATGCTTCCCGTAATGTTGATGATTGATATGTGGGGTTTAACGTCCCAAAACCACTATATGATTATGAGAGACGCCGTAGTGGAGGGCTCCGGAAATTTAGACCACCTGGGGTTCTTTAACGTGCACCCAAATCTGAGCACACGGGCCTCCCGTAACGTTCCAGCAGAGAAACTGGGTGCATACAAGTTATGTGTGTCACAGTTGAAAAACCTAGTTATGCAGGGACATAAATAAACACCAGTGCTCTGTGACATCAAGTATTGTTTGGTGTCACCAGAATATATACCTACACCTAATTCATACAACAAGGTAGGGAACAGTTAAGAAGTGCATTACACACTACTTGGACACACAATGTCATCTGGTTCACTACAAATAAATGCATTATGTGGAAAATTAGCAACATGGAGAGGGGGGTGGCTTGAATTTTTTATTTACTTTGGCTTGAATGAACACCAAGTTATGTGCTTTTACAGAAGTCAGAAACCAAAGGTAGCGAAAAGGCTACTTGAAGTTGTTATGCAATTTTTAACTGCACAAATTAGGTGAAGTATGTGAACAAAAAGAAAGTCCAAATAGTTTTTAATATTTTTACAGCTGTCTGAGAGATCATTAGGAACACACTTTGTTAGATCAGCTCAATTAATCCCTTCACTGCTTGCCTCGGCAAGACGTACTGCCCCACAATGACAAAAGAAAACATTGTTTTGGATTCAAAAAGAACAGCATGCTATTCATTCCAAAGTAAATGTTACCAACATTTCGCAGAGCTCGGTACTGCTGCAGCTCTTCTGAGGAAATTTCTCCGCTTCTTAACGCAAGGCGACTAGTCTTCGGACACTTCTGAAGACGAAAATAAGTTAAAAGCCGGCGCAGAACGGTCAATAATATGCGGCAGCTCTGGGACAACTGGGAACCCTGACACATCAGCATCGTCTACACTCGGAACCGGAGAGCCAACGGTGAACTCTTCTAAATCCACTGCAGAAGAACGGTCGTTTTCGTCAGGCTCAATGTTGGGCAGGCCAAGCTCAGTGCTCGGCAGTTTCAAGTGAGCCCCACTGATTACCATCCTGTCACTGGTGGACTTTCTTTCCTTACATACAGCTTCCATGATGTCTTGCGATAGAACAGTGTCTTCTTGCGACTCTTCCAAATCACTTTCGCCTTCGTTTGGCAAAACTTGGGGCACGGGCACACACGTGGGCTTACCCTAGTACGGTCGACAGAGCACAACCAGTTTCTGTTTACTGAATTTATCAGCCCTTACCATTCACCCATGGCCTTTTCGTGGGTCCAAAGCCGAAATGTCACCGACGAACACTGAAATAATGCTGTTAGCTGGAATCCCGAAAGAAAATGTGAAGTCGGTGCAAAATGCTTTCATCTTGGATTTAATGTAGACACTAATATTTTCCTCGGCGGGCTCCCCCGTCAGCCCGTCACGTACCTCCGTCATCGCGCCGATGACAGCATACAAGCCCAAGCGCTTGTCACAATCAAACAGATCCACTGTAACCAAATAAACAGACGGAAGCACCGAGTGTCATAATATACACGTATTTGTAGTTTTGGATGGCGCTTGGCGCCAATACAATTGGATCGTATCATCTTGTGGCGACTTGTGCGTTGTATCAATGTTGGTAACGTTGGTTGTACATCCTTGTATTGTTCGGATATCACGTTAAAGTATTTTTATTTTCACCATCCAACAACCTAAACAATTTTTCATAAGTCTACGCAAACGTGAAATGGGTAAAACTAAATGCGAGTTTGCTTTTTTTTTAAGTGTGCGTCCTTGAAAATTCAATTTAGGGGCAGGGTACATACCTATCTCAGAGGCCATGTATTATGCTTTCGATTGCAATCATGATTGCTACTGCCAGAAACAACTTGCAAGCTGCAACCTTACGAGCAGTGCGAAAAGCGGGGAAATGAAATGACGAAACTAGACCTGTTAGGGTCATTTTCTAGGTTAAACTTGATCAGTATGAACAGATTTTCTCAAGCTTTGGATTATTCTTGTACAGAGCTGGCCAATATCGAAGACTGTGTGGGTCATGTCTGTCATTGAAGACGTGTTTACTGCGTTACAACCACTGATAGCTTGTACTTGAAGCTACGAGATTAAAAGGCGTTAAGTAGAGCACCAATTATGGGAGATATTTGCGTAGGTCGGCACTTTGAGGGACTACTCCCTCATACTCACTCACCACAATTGTTTCAGCATTCGCACTCACTCACATTCATACTCACGTCTAATCACGTACACTCATAGGCCCTCACTCACGTTCATACTCACGATGACTCACACTCTTAGTTAGAGAAGCACGGACTGCTGGGCGAATCGGTAATTCATTTTAACTGAGGTGCGCGAAAAACTGAATGACAAAAGAGATTAAGACACCTGGACACAGCGCGCCGTGTCCAGGTGTCTCCTTTGTGTACTTCAATTTTTCGCGCACCTCAATTAGGATTCATAGTTACTCACTCATCTTCATACTCACGCCTACTCAAGATCATAGGCCCTCCCTCACTTCCGCATTCACGCCCACGCACGTTCATGAGCTCTCACTCATTCCTAATCGCACTCATGGATGTATATCTCACGTTCATACTAATAAATACTCCCACTCATGAGTATACTCACTTATGTTCAAACTCACTTCTACTCACACTCATAAGTATTCACTCACGTTCACACTTTCTCTTTCTCACACTCAAGAGTACTCACTCGCGTTCATACTCACTCCTACTCACACTCGTGAGTATACTTACTCATGTTCCTACTCGAGGATACCCACACTGATGAGTACTCACGTTAAAACTCACTTATGCTCAAACTCATGAGTACTTATTCAAGTTCATACCTACTCATACTCACACTCAAAATACTCACTCACGTTCATACTCACTCTTACTCACTCAGGAGTACTCACTCGATCACGTTCATACTCACTCCTACTCACACTGATGAGTACTCACTCACGTTCTTACTCATTTCTACTCACACTGAAAGTACTCACTCACGTTCATACTCACTCCTACTCACTTATGAGTACTCACTCACGTTCATACTCACTCCTACTCACACTGATGAGTACTCACGTTCATACTCACTTCTACTCACACTGAAAGCACTCACACACGTTCATACTCACTCCCACTCACTCATGAGTACTCACTCACGTTCATACTCACTCCTACTCACACTGATGAGTACTCACTCACATTCATACTCACTTCTACTCACACTGAAAGTACTCGCTCACGTTCATACTCCTACTCACACTGATGTGTACTCACTTACGTTCATACTCACTTCTACTCACACTGAAAGTACTCACTCACAATCACACACACTCGTACTCATGAGTACTCATTCACGTTCTACTCACTCCTACTCACACTCATAAGTATTCACTCATACTCGCACTCACCACGTTCAAATGAGTATGAGTGAGTGTGAGTAAGTGTACTCATGAGTGAGCATGCCGAGTTATGCCCACACTAGATATCAAGAACTTTCCATGAAAGAAAATTGAGGAGAGGGATGGGGGAGGTAGTCAAGGCGCCTCTGTTCATCCCTTAGTGTAATTCATGCCTTTGATCAACAGACATTCACCTGAAGCTCAACTACACAGAGGACCACATGTCGGCAAAAAAAAAGTGGGGCTCACTCAGATTCGCTTAATTAGGGCGCACTTAAACTCACCGAGGAATTTCTTCAACCGGACTCAGACTTCCCCAAAATTTCCTTAACTAGACTCAGACTCACCAAGATTTTTCTCACCCGGACTCAAACACCCCAAAGTATTGCTTACCCGAACTCACTCAAACTCGTACGCCTCGATGTGTGTCGGTGTGAGTCTGAGTGATGATGGGTGAGTTTGCCGACCTATAATTGAAGAAAAATATCTTAGCTAGGTACACCTTTATTATCTCTTCACGATACGTACTGATAGTGTTACGGTATCAGTATTTACGGTACAATGTAATAAGAATTCATTTGTTACTACATACACCTTTGGCACAATATGTGGCGGCTGAAGTTTGATGCGAATAATCACTCATTAACGCTCTTTGTTCCTTATTAACAAACGCAAATGACTAACAAGATGCTACAGTGCAGTTTTTTGCGATGACTATAAGTTTTCTGAGAAACAGTTTTTTATTATATTTTTTACTTAAAATATTGGAATATCAGAAAAAAAACTCTGAAGGAGCATTGACACAAAATCCGCGGCATCAGTATGCTAAATGACAGTTACAGGAGAAAATATTCTACTAGTCCCGGTTGAGACCCACCGGCAACTGGTCTCCACTGATAATTTGACCCTAAACCACTTGAACTATAAGTGTCAGTTGGGACCCAATGGCTACTGGTCCCCACTGGAAATTAGACCACCTGCAGCTCACTTGAACTGGTCCCAATTGTGTTCCCGCAGTGGACCCCTGCGGTGCGTATAGCCGAAGAAGCTTGGCATTGAAACTAGACTCCATTTATTAAAAATTTTGTAGATTGTGCACGAGCCGTGAAGCATCTTGATTGCTTTCCTGGGTATGCTGCAGACGCATGAAAGTTCGTAGATCTCGTGCGTACGGGATCATCTAAGAGAAATAATTAAACTGTTAGCAAAACTGTATTGACTACTTTACACATGCAATTCTGCCAAAATTAAATTTCACCAACATCCAACTAGTGTTGGCTTATAATTAGAAAATTGTGCAGTGTGCCCAAAAACAATACTGCTCTCAACCAAAACACAAGTACTATAATCGCAATTACAGGAAACTCTTGCAAGTAGAAACTGTTGCTCTTGATTCTCCCCTCTTAATACGTGACTGGATCGATTAATATATCATTGGGAGATATTTTTATGAAGCAGCCATAATTGAAGTCCTGCTCAACTGTGCCCTTCAACGTGCGATAATTTTCTGCAAATCCCTCTACCATACAGTCAAAAACGTTTGCGAATAATGATACACACCTATATATACACTGGTAAAAGGTGCAGATACACCGCGGTAGGATTTACAGCCTTGCACTGCTATTATTAACACAACTAACTCGTGTTCCGTACAATTTCGAATTCTAATTTCCTCGAGAATTCTAAAAAAAAGTCAAAGCACATTAGTTTACCATTACTGTAGTGATCCCGTTTTGATCTAGTTCGATCAATTTTTAAACCATCAAGCTTATTTCCGCGGAAAAAGAAAAAAACAAAAAAGGAGAAGCATTGGACAGTAAAGCCGAAGCTCACGCACAGGCAACAGGTTTAAAAATATTTAATTGCTGAGCAAATATCTATTACTTCAGATAGAGCTACAAGCCTACCTGTATTTCATTACTTCGTATTTCGTTGGCAAGCTGATAGATAGACAGATATGTGGGGTTAATGTCCCAAAACCACCATATGATTATGAGAGACGCCGTAGTGAAGGGCTTCGGAAATTTCGACCACCTGGGGTTCTTTAACGTGCACCCAAATATGAGAACACGGGCCTACAACATTTCCGCCTCCATCGGAAATGCAGCCGCCACAGCCGGGATTCGAACCCGTGACCTGCGGGTCAGCAGCCGAGTACCTTAGCCACTAGACCACCGCGGCGAGCCATTGACAAGCTGTGCAACACAAATATTGCGGGACATCAATTTTTTTTACGCTCCAAAACAAATGGCAGCAAGTTTGGCGCACCAACATTGATGACAGTGCCGTGTCTGATTGATTGATATGTGGGGTTTAACGTCCCAAAACCACTCTATGATTATGAGAGACGCCGTAGTGGAGGGCTCCGGAAATTTAGACCACCTGGGGTTCTTTTACGTGCACCCAAATCTGAGCACACGGGCCTACAACATTTCCGCCTCCATCGGAAATGCAGCCGCCGCAGCCGGGATTCGAACCCGCACCCTGCGGGTCAGCAGCCGAGTGCCTTAGCCACTAGACCACCGCGGCGGGGCAACAGTGCCGTGTCTAAAGCATTAATTGTTTACAAGGCAACGTTACATCACCTCTGCGCCCAAAACACTGTATGATGCATTATATTATTTCCTCATATTTGAAAAAATTTCCTCATACTTTAAAAAATTTAAGAATTAAAAGAAAAGTCAAAGCACATTAATTTACCATTACTGTAGTGATCACGTTTTGATCTAGTTCGATCAATTTTTAAACCATCAAGCTTATTTCCGCGGAAAAAGAAAAAAACAAAAAAGGAGAAGCATTGGACAGTAAAGCCGAAGCTCACGCACAGGCAACAGGTTTAAAAATATTTAATTGCTCAGCAAATATGTATTACTTCAGATAGAGCTACAAGCCTACCCGAATATACTTCGTATTTCATTGGCATGTTGTCCAACACAAATATGGCGCGACATGATTTTTTTGAAGCTCCAAAACAAATGGCAGCAAATTTGCCGCACCAATGTTGATGAGACTGCCGTGTCTAAAGCATTGATTGTTTACAAGGCAACGTTACATCACCACGCCCAAAACACTGTATGTTGCATTATATTATTTCCTCACCTTCACCTACTCAACGCAAAAGAGATTATTTACCTTCAAACGGCTGCGTTGCGGACAGGCATGGCAGCGCGGCAATCCGAACACGTTGGATCTATATATGTCTATCAGCCAATGGCTGATGGCTTTCTACGACTGATTTTTCAGCGTCTTCCAGTATTTGTCGAGAAAAGAGAAATCATTTTTAGCTCACTTTGATCATTTATTGTGAATTTCAGGCCATGTGCTGCGCTGTAATATTTGGCTCACGTGTTCTCGGGAGCCCGTCGGCAAAGTTTTCTGACCATGCTCAAAACGTGTTGCAGGGCCCCTTTAAAGGGACACGAAAGGCAAATATTAGGTCGATTTTTACTAAAATAGCAATCCATAAACATTGTAGTGCCACTTTCGTGCCAAGAAAGGGCCTATTTTTAAATAAAACGGCGTTTTAGTGGTCCGCATCGCGTTAGCGCACTCCAAATTACCCGCCTCAAAATGAACAAATTCACGTCACTGATGCCATGTGCAACTTCGCTCGGCTTTACTGCGTGGCCGACGACACTAGTAGCAGCAGAGCGAAAGTAGCGGGAGCCACATCAGCAACGGCCATTGAATAATTTTTTTGCCATGGCCACTAAGATTGCGGTCATGCTTGGTTGAACTGGGCCCCGCTCGATGGCACGAACCAGGTGAAAATCAAACTTTTGAACCATGGTAACGTCCGGCGGTTGTGATGAGTAGTGCGCGTTTAAAGTGTGCGCCTTTAAGCTTCCGACATCAGGAAAACGGTGTGCGTGAGCGGTGGCTGAAACGAAGCTCGAGGATGACGTCAAAGTAATGCCGAGTGCGAGACCGCGAGTTATCGACGCGCAAGTGGCCACATAGCAATTCACCACAAAAATTCTAGGCTGTGCCCCACGAGACTTCAGCATCAGCAATTAGGTGGGTGGGCAAGAAAGAAGGCTGGAGACAAGAAGAGGGGAGAGACGTTGCCGAGCGTTCGACTACTCGACTGGGCTCGAGGGTCGATGCTTGGGACGCTGTCCACGCGTTGTTGCGGCGAGCTCAACGTGGACGCTGACGTCCCTAGTCTGTCACACCCCTCTTCACCAAACTCCTTGGTAGCCTCAGCAAGCCGCCAGTAGCCTCTCCAAGCCAGTCTGCAGCTCTCGTATCGGTGCCACGTTATCGCATCGCCCAAAGTGCTCGACTCCCAAACGGGCAAGCCTGTATCGGCTTAATGGCACGCTCGTGAGGAATCCTCATTAGCTCTCTTGTTTTTATTTGCTTAGTTTGCTGCGTACGCCTGTGTGCTCGTTTATTTCTCGTGTTTTTATAAAGTGTAGTTCTAAACCTGCAAACAGCCTTGTTATTTTATCACGAACGTTGTCGTCCCTGGTGCAAGAAAGTCCGTATGATCTAAACATTCCAAGAATCCCATCACAACGGTTCTTTTTTGTATAAATCGAACAGAAACGGACATTTTATTACGTCTCTTGATGCAGGGAAGGTTCTTTTGTTTTCACTGCAGCTAGTTTGATTACTAGTAACTAATTGCAGTCGGATTCTCTCTTTGCATTGGCATCGCTTCGAAAATATCCCACCCATGGAGCCCATAGTGTGGTACATTTAGCCTAACTGATCACTAAATAGGGCACTGCTGTTTGTAATAGTGCTGTCTTAGACGTTGTCATACATTGAGCTTTGACATAAATTGTTCCTTGTCTTTAGAGTCCCTTTTTTGACGAGACACACTCGTACAAGTGGGCGTTTAGGTGCGTCGCGGACGCCGCGGAGTTAAACGCTTATAAATTCTGCGCTGACGGCTGTCCGGTCTGTAAAGTGGCCAAGGTGCAACTTTGCGAGTGGTTCTTAAGATAGAGAAAGGAAGAGAAAAGTGAGCCCCGTTATTGTCTGCTTCAGTGAGCGACACCGCCACAGGGCTCACAAGGGATGGGGGTGAGGAGGGATAAAAAGAGTAGAAGTAAAGGTATAGAAAAGAGGAAGAAAAAGCAACAACAAACTGAGGGATAGGAGAGACAGGAAAGATGGAAGCATGGTCACTGGAGTCCGAGGACGGGGTACACTTGCGAGAGATGTTGTCGGCGTCTGTGGATGGCGTAGAGCAGGTCCAGTAGGTCAGAGCTGCGCTGTCGTCGAAGACCGTCGGCGACAGGAGGTGACGTAGGGCCAGCCCAGTCGGCCAGAGCAACGAAGACGCCGAAGGTCGCGAGCGCGCGGAGCGCGCGGGCGCACAACCGGTCGGCACGGAATCCAGCGAGCCAGGCCAAGGTGCAACTTTGGAAGCGAGAGAGCCCAAAATGTCGGTTTTGGGTAATCCGATCTGGGACACCTGACTGGCAGTGCGGCGCAGGCTCTGAACCATATCCGTATCACCACAGAAAGCGAGCTGATGTGCGCGGTTAGTACATGCAGTGCCTGTTTGCTATTAGTATACATCTGTATATACGCTGAGCCCATTACACATCTGCACATTGGGCTCCGTGCCGCACGTATGCTTAAAGATATTGGTATTGAAGTTTATTTCTGGCATATTATACAGTTGCCCAAGGGTTCGATGAACAGCCTGAAAAAAAAATGCCTCGTGGGGCACCCTAATTGTGTCGCTTCTGTACGAGTGTGTGCGTGAAATGCGCCTGTTTCCGATGCGAAGAGACTATCATGGCAAATAATATTGTACACCGGATGAAGGCGTTCGTGCTGAATGTCCAATGTTGCGGAAGCAATAGGGAAGTATATACTCCATGTTCATCATCAGATTCGGTATGTTTTTCATTTTTATGTCTCAACTTTTACTTAAAAGGTGATGACGAATTATGACTCAATGAAGTGCGAATGAAGATGTATTTTATTTAATGCTGTAATCCCGTGCTGTAAGCTGAACGAAGATGTATTTATGTGTGAAAATAACTGTATTATGTGAGTGAATAAAGGTGTATTTCAGTTATTCATGTATTTTGTGTGCGTACGATGATGTACGTCATTCATAGATGTAACCCCCCCCCCCCCCACTATAACGCCCTTGGGTGCTGCGGGGTATTTCATGCATAAAAAATAAAGCAAATAGTTAACCTAACTTACTGAATATCTCGAAGGCTAGTCACTGTTGTGTATCAGCGTAACTCGGTTTATTACGTAATTATGGCAGTTATCGCCGGGCATGTCACCGGGCAAAAACAGTCGAATGTTGCTCTGTTAAGTTAGTTAATACTTTTTCCACGTAAACTGATTGAAAATCTAGGGATATTCTGGGAATCGTTCTCTTACTACTCGAAAACTATTCGATTCGGTTCTAAAATTCACTATTTGCACACACCTGAAATAAATAAATAAATAAATTATAAACAAATAAATAAATAAATAAATAAATTGAGCTGGTGGATAGCTAGTTCTCGTTATTTCTGGGCGCATCATTTTTGTGTGTGTGTTGATATGTGGGGTTTAACGTCCCAAAACCACTATATGATTATGAGAGACGCCGTAGTGGAGGGCTCCGGAAATTTAGACCACCTGGGGTTCTTTAACGTGCACCCAAATCTGAGCACACGGGCCTACAACATTTCCGCCTCCATTTTGTGTGTGTGTGTCTGTTCATTCGATTGTACGCGCAACGACTCCCACCATGGGTACGAAATTCGTTAACGCACTCCAACAACTCGTCTTGCCCTCCGCGCCTAACACGGCCATCGTGGTTGGGAATCGAACTCGATTGTGACCTCGGGTCAGTAGAATAATTACCGTGACAGGTATGAAGTCAAATATCCAATAGACTTGCTAACTAATCAAGAATCCTCTATTTCTTTTTCATAATAACTCGCTAGAGGAGGGAAATGCTAATCGCTTTCTGTAACAATGTCAATATGCGAATGATAACTGCGACACCATATATGTGAGGTAGACTAAGCAACGTTTATAACGTGCTTGTTTTCAGTGCGAGTTGCCTCTTCGTTAAACACAGCTTAGTTGCAGCACAGAACACCTATGTACTATCATTTGGTTGCATTGTTGTGACGCTTGATTGAATGCCGCCGCAACGGCAGCTCAGCAACTCTGCCAGGTGATCGGCGCCAAGTGCTGCCCTCTGGACAGACGACGCAGAACAAGGTAACCAGCTCTTGCTCTTTGGCAGAAGGTGGCGGCAAAGCTCCGTGCTTGCAGGGGTCGTAGGTGTTCTGTGGGGTCGTGGCATGCATAAGTGCGGTCGCGACGGTAAGCGAAAGATAGAAAAGGAATGCGGAATAAACTTCTCTCAGTGCACTCTACATTGCTAGGCTATTCAGAAAAGCTTCCGCCACGCCGCTGGTGATACGCGCGTCGCGATAACGCCTAGCTCAGCGCTGTTTTACTACATGTCGTCTTACATGTGGTTGCAGCGAGTAAGGGCGCAACCACGAAGAATAAATAAAGAATGAAATAAATAAATCTAGTAGATAAGAACGGGCATGCAGGGGCGGTGCACCGTGCATGCGACATACACGGGCCATCATCATACACGTGAAGAGCTCCATGAGAAAGTTTACTAAAAAGGGCAGAACTATTATATGGTGTAACGTGACAAAGGCAATGGAGAAGGGTTCACATGTGCCTTACAAATTCTGCCTGTACACACGACTTCTGGCACGTATCGCTTGCGTAGATCAACCACTTTCATCTGACGGCTGAGCCACAGCACTGCGCTCGTCGCTCGCCAGTGAGAAGCCATCGCGTCATACGCTTCGTCACGTCAAAAATATCTGGAAAAGAAGCCAATGGCACAGAAGAAACGAACTAGAAGATTATAATATACAGTAAACCAGTTTACGCCGGCATTGAAGTATACATGTGTCTATGACACTAGTTATATGTGGGGTTTAACGTCGCAAAACCGTCATGTGATTATGAGAGACGCCGCAGTGAAGGGCTCCGGAAATTTCGACCACCTGGGGTTCTTTAACGTGCAACCAAATCTGAGCACGCGGACCTACATCATTTTCGCCTCCATCGGAAATGCAGCCGCCGCAGCCGGGATTCGATCCCGCGACCTGCAAGTCAGCAGCCGAGTACGTTAGCCACTAGATCAACGCAGCGGGGCCTGTGTCTATGACACCCCTGAATGCGCAAATCTAGAAGCAGGTGCTGAGGAAAGTATATACTCACCCTTTACGCAGTTGCGTTTCGAATGAAAAACACATAGAAAAGAAAAATTGGGGGATTCTTTTCCCTGTTGCGTACTGATTTCCAAATGGCTTTCGCATAAGGCTTTACCCTGTGTTATGGATCGCATGCTTGAAACCTCGGGTAATCGTGCACGTGAATTGTTTTAGAGCTTGCTACGTCGCCAGTGCATGGTCTTAAAGTAAATGGCGCAGTAACGTACGTGTGTGTCTTTTCTAGTGGGCGGCCCACTTTAAACCATGAAGTCATCATAATCGCGTGTTCTGACGCCCGATCGCAATGTACGCTTGTACCGCGCATTATTACCGCGATATTGCATCTTGCATTGTAAAGCATGCATACAGGACGCGTGCGTTTGTAAAACATTAGAGTTACTTTCACTGCATTTCCAAGCAGAGGAAATTATTTTCACAGCATTTGCAAGTTACGCGTGGTGATGTGGTAGAGCACTTGCTTGCCACGCAAATGACCCGGCTTCGCCCCCCCCCCCCTTTCTGACCCGTTCTGTTTTATTACTTATTTTATTTGAACTGTTCTCTATTTCGCGGTCACGCGCAGGATGATGATTTTTCGCTCACAACTAAAGAATCCACCGCCGACGCCGGAATTTCTTCAAAACGAGCTCTTTAACACTCCCGCGTTAAAAAAATGCTGATCAAACTTGCGAAGTAAGCAAACATAAAGATGAAGGTTTGCAATATTTACATACCATCGGACGAAGGCACCCCTACCTTAGCATATATACTTGCCGGGATCAACAAGCGCTATACGGAATAGTTCCCCTTCTCTGTATCGTCAAGTCACAAGATTGGGCTCAAGGGCGAAATTGGAGTATCAAATGAAAGTTTTGCCATGAAAGCTCTACCTTGGCCCGTAAAATTTTGTAGTAAGACTCTAGCGATATAACTTGGCTGTGCGTGACAGTGCTCATCGCAACCAAATTTACTTTTACGATTGTGTGCTTCACATTCACTTCGTGGACAATGTTTGTAAACATGCCCCGCAGCGGTGGTCTAGTGGCTAAAGTACTCGGCTGCTGACCCGCAGGTCGCGGTTTTGAATCCCGGCTGTGGCGGCTGCATTTCGATGGAGGCGGAAATGTTGTAGGCCCGTATGCTCAGATTTGGGTGCACGTTAAAGAACCCCAGGGGGTCGAAATTTCCGGAGCCCTTCGCTACGGCGTCTCTCATAATGATATGGTGGTTTTGGGACGTTAAACACCACATATCAATCAATGTTTGTAAACACAGTGATTTCCAACGCCCGTAAAAGCAAGAGCCCCTAGTTACAGCCCGCGTGAATGGACGCTCCCGGGAAAATGTCTACAGTGTAACACAAATAACCGACAGGACTATTGCGCGATTAGGCACAGTAACAAATCACTAATGTAAAAAAAATTGTAGAGTTTTCAAGGCCGCTGATATATGAAAAACATTAATATACATATGGGCTGGGAAGCAACAAACAACACGTGAAAAACAAAAATCTAAAAACATTGAATCAGGTGTAGTGAGTTTCACTAATACGCTGCATTCACGCATTTGAATTTTCTCATCTTGTGTTTCTTCCTTCTCATTCCCTTCTACCTATACCAATCTGCATCGTAAATGTCGATGTCCTACACTGAATCACTTGAAAATTATTCTTTCGAATCTTGAAGCGACGAAATGTCAGCTTTGTGAAATTGAGCAATAAACGAAGCTTGCACACAAGAGAATACTTATAACGCTAGGTAAATATGATGGATTGCACGTCTGGGCTATCTATCTATCTATCTATCTATCTATCTATCTATCTATCTATCTATTTATCTATCTATCTATCTATCTATCTATCTATCTATCTATCTATCTATCTATCTATCTATCTATCTATCTATCTATTTGACTATAACTTTTATCTCTTCTTGCCGTTTCGATAATGGTATTAATATCAAAATTGGTATGGCATAACATGACTGTACGACGAGCATAAGTGACTAGCCATAACATGAAAATGATGGCACATATGTCATGAATGGCATGATTTACATTTCATGATCTTGCTGCTCTGGTGGTGGTTTCGTTCGTATGACATATTGCAAAACTGCTATGGCATGGCATGACTGCAAGGCAAACGTAAGCGACAGACCGACAGACCCTAATGTGGAAATCATGACATGCATGTCATGTAGGTCATGACTACACGCCACGCTCATGGTGCCCTCGCAGTCGTTTTGCAAGCTTCACATGTACCAATTTTTGTATTACGGGACGTGAATGGATGATAAAGGTATATGACTGGTGCAAACGTGATAACCATGAGATGTGTGTCATGTAAGAACATGACTACATTCCATGATCCTGATGCGCTCGCGGACGTTTCGCTAGCTTCACATTTACCGAATTTGGTATTACGTGACGTGACCGGACGACAAAAGTAAATGGCATGTCCAAATATGATAATCATGACATTCGTGTCATGTAAAACATGAATACCTGCTACGCTCATTTATTTGTTTATTTATTTATTTACAAAATCCTGCAGGCTTATTTATGGGCCCCAGCAGGAGGGGCAAAGATCATAACATTGCACACAGGTGTAAAACAGCAAGAAGAAAAAAAAAGATACATCATATACAAAAGATGCAAAAACATAGGTCATGGTTAAATACGCTCAAGTGCCTCTACAGAGCCGGTTAACGATTGAGGTAGGCAGTTCCAGTCGTTTATGGTTCGAGAAAAGAACGAGTATTTGAGATGTTTGTTCTGGCGAAATACAGTGTTAATGAATGAGTTTGTCGATACCGAATTTGGTATCACGTGACGCAAAAAGATGACGAAAATAAAGTACACGTCAAAACGTGATAATCATGACATGAAAGTCATAAACGGCATAATTTGCGTTCGCCTCGTAACATCGTGCTGATTTTAAATTGACATATCAACCTTTTTCATTCGTGCTTGGCATATAATCAATTCCCACTGTACGTGGGATGTGGCGATTTTTGACAAAAAAGGGAGATTACTGCGATGAACCTTCGCCCCTCCCTTCGCCCTACCTCTACCGAGGGAAAACCCTGCGCATGGACTCTTTTTACAGTAACCCTACCCCTGGTGATAGCCGTGCGTGCCTCAACGGGAGATCTGGCGTTAAGCACTTAGAAGTTAAGGAACGTATATTGGTTGACCGAATGCTCCATCGTCACTTTACAAAGGCGTATCGTCACTTTACGAGGCAATCAGGGTTCAGGATTCTGTTGTAGCTGAATAGTGTTCAGTAATAAATTCATGCAAAGGAACTCATTTTAAAAAAAACTCATTGTTACACATCGCAAGAAGCATGCATTAACAAACACCTTAAAAGCAAGAAAATGCCGAGAACTTCTTCGTGCTGGTGGGTCCCGCGTGTTTAAGCACATTTTCGAGTCTTCCCGTAAACGCTCAAGTTTCAGCCGCTTACTCGTGCTTGGCCCCGATCAGAGTAAGCTCATCGAGAGGGTGAAGGGGAAGTACAAATGCCCACTAAGGCGCAAATTCACGTAATGCGAAGACAAGAAGTTGATCCCGAAGAAGGCTGTGCACTCGAAATAAGACAATGACGAGACGGACATTCTCGTGAATTAGTGTTACTGGATTTTTCCAGGGTTGAAAACTGGTTTTACGGGCTTTCTGATGTGGAAGCGTGATGGAAGCTAATAAGGACTCTATGATTTAATTGTGCGGTTTTAAACTATCACCTTAGGCGATTGAGGGGGCACTGCCCATAACCGCCGATGGAAAAAATGAAGGACAAGGATTAAACCATTCCAGGTTTCGCACAGTTTGATCGCGTTTGTTCGCACTGTCATTCACCACTGCATATATGATATGCAATGTCGTAGCTACAACGCCACAAAGAGACGATTGCATTAGCAAAACTGAAAAAGTGGAGTCCCTATTCACGCCTGCGTGACAATACTAACACGAGCACCTCTCCAGGCCTTCATTCCTTAGTATTATTTTTTAATAGCTGTCCTTTTCCATCGCATGCACCAACACTCATACTGAAATATGTCATGTATCGTGTGTCTGCAGTGATTATAATGCGCATGCGCGTTCGAGCGTAACTAACCTCCATCATGACGAAAGAAACTATGCCTGACCCGAAATGGAAAACAAATATACATTACGTTGTCATGTTGTAACATATTGAATAAATGTTCCAATAAATCCACAACTAACCATCACCATATAGATGGATGCAATCGACTATAACGACTAAAGATACCGTCGCCTTCATGCCACACAATGATGCATCACTTCATGGGAAACAAAGCAATTGACCCCTATACAACAGGCATCGCATGTGGCTAACGAAGCAGTCCCACTGCCATGCATCCATTTCGAAAGAACTATAAGCAAACATCTACAACAATCCATTGTTCTCGCAGAATTTCATCTTGGGGGGGCGGGGTGCAAAACCTTATTGTTGCAGCTCAGTCAGGACAGGGGGAGAGCACTGGTGTAGTTTGGGTGTGGGGCAAAGCTTGAGGGAGGCAAGTGCCCCTTTTGCACTCCGCTGCCGATGCCCATGCAACAATCGACCAGGAAAGCAGGCTGCGTTGATAACTAAAAGCAACAGTACATTCAAAGAAACTACGTGATTTCATTTCCAGTCATAGAAGCAGCAAGGACACCCGATATAATCAGGCGTAAAGTAGTAAAAAAAAAGACTTTGCTTGACTGCATAGCATGCAAGTAGACAGAAACAGGCAGCACACTCATCGATTGCTACGACCATCAGCGCCTTCATTTATTTAAGCATTGGGGAACCACATTAAGCCATACGCCCTACCGGTTTCATTTGGTATCGTGCTAAGTATAAGTTCAAGGAGTGATTTCTGGTGTCAAACTTGTGAGAGTTTAAGGCTTGACGTGAAGCATTAGCTTGTAGAAGGAGATGTGAGTGCATGGGTCATGAAAGTTAGCGCACTGACAGACATTTACTGCCGTCACTGCAGGGGGATAGGGGATATACATAAGTATTTCTTACGTATTTCAGCAAAAAGCGCTGCCTGCGTCATGTTAATGAGACTGAAAATTTGTGCACGCAGTATATAGGTGCTAATAGACACTCATCCCACTTTGTTCGTGCATTTAGAGAGTGTTTTTATATGTTATTTAGTCTCGCCACAGTATGTACTGCACTTGGAGAGCTAAGGATACCCGACCATAAGACCACCACCCTGACATTTTGCTAATGAAAAAAAAAACAATAAAATATTAATGACGCTATGCACAAAGTTGCACGTTTATGGTGTGATTTTTTATAATAACATTATAATATTTATAACATAATAACAATGATATAATATAATAACATTAATAACATTTATAATTAACTGAAGCGCCATGTACTCGACTTCAGGTAGTTCTGCGACGAGCTTCTGGCCCACGGCAGTGCGCGAGCTTCGCGGAGAGGCTCAAGCACTCACGTTGGCGCGAGCACAACAGCCCGTTGCCCTCTAGCAACGTGTGCAGGTGTCGCTGCTGCCGACGGGTCCCTGACATGCTTCGAGTTGCGCACTCGTTCGGGCGTGACCGCCACGGTTGCCCACGCAGCCAGAGCCCGTCGTCGCAGCGGCACACCTCTGGTAGCTTTGCAGACGCCACTGCACAGCAGCGTGCACAACTGTGCGCTCGGCAAGACGTAAAGCGCAGCGCAGACTGGCCAGCGCAGCGTCCTGGAACAGTGTGACCTGCGAAGAAGAGCCAAACAACATGCGCACTCAGACATTGAAGGGCCTGCTTTCTTTTGTTATCATTTTTTTCTTTTTTCCTGAGCAGAGAGACACAAGTGGCGCTTGGTAATCCGGGAGCACACAGCCAAATTCCCAAACATGCTTGAAGTACTTTTCATGGAATACTTGTAAGCAGGCTGCATGCTGTTGGTATCTGTATTAATACATTTATAGGAAGCGCAAAATTGCAGCAAGGGGGTGGGAAGCCATGTCCGTGTCGCTTCGTTGTCGTCCTCCGCAGTGGAGTAGTGGTGCTCGGCTCTTGACCCATATAGGCGTCGGTAGGATTGTATCTTGCGGAGGTGCAAACCCATGCTGCATCGTGGTGGGGGAGTGGGGAAGAACGCTAATGTTGCTTCGCAGGCTGGTGCGTTTTTTTTAGGGTTAGGGGGGGGGGGGGCAAGTGCCTTATTTGTACCCCCTGCCGACGTTTATGTCTTGACCCGAATGCGGCGTATTTGATCCTGAGCGCGGCGGGTCGCACTGACATGGAGGCGAACGACGAAGACCCGTGTACTGTGTGGGGTTGTTTAGTGCACGTTAAACAACACCAGATCATCGAAATTTCCGGAGACCTGTACTACAGTGCCTCTCACATCGTGGTTTTGGGAAGTAATAATCTCAGATAATGTGGTAAATGCCAAGTCGATCAGCCACACACCCCCTTTTTTTTCCTTTTGGGAGATAAGCACCAATTACAGTTACTGCAGGTAGCCATATACGGTAACTCTAGCTAACTCTGAAGGTACAATATACAGAAACTTCTAGTGTCAATAACCGAGCAAGCGCCCCCCCATCCCCCGAGACTGCCGAAAAACTGTCCTGGCATATTACCTGTGCTTCGTATCGGGCAGCTGTTTCGGCAGAAACAGCGACACGATCATTCCCTGGATGTGGCATAATCTATGCACTAGATGGTTCGGAGGACGGTGTGCTGCACGCGAGGCTCTCCAGAGATAACGATGTACCTGTCGTATGGGTGGAGTTCACGCAACTTAAATGTTTGAGTCTGACTCTGAATAGTCGGTTTGAAGAGTACGACAGTTGACGGAGGGGGAGGAATAAAAGCAGCAAATAACTAAATAATTTTATTAGAAACATAGATTAACATTTTCGATATTTTTTAGCGGCTTTCCCCCACCTTCTTAATTTTCGGTCTGGAATGAGGGTTACTTTCGAGAATCTCCCAGACGATAAGCTTAATGGAGAATTTTGCGAAGCTGGAGGCCCTTTAGGACGACGACGAAGTTACTTAGTGATAGAACGCGTCTGTCACTAGTAACTGTTTTTTCGTTATATTTCTCCACAATACCTGGGACGCTCTCTGCGTCCAGCCTTTGTGGCGATGGCAGCGGCAACTTCTACAGGCCCACGTGGTCAAATGTCGGCGCCCTCAAGCTCTTCTGTGGCTCAAGGCTCATGGTCCAACACCAGCGATGGCTCAGAGATGCTCCTGCTCTCGTGCCCATGGACACGAAGAGCCGACTGCTGGCCCGTCTGGCTACAGCTCAACATTCGTAAGCTCCGCAAGGAATAGGAGGCTCTTGGTGCAGCTCCAGCGAAAGGACACAGACATCTACTCAGTCGATGGCGACGACTCGTCAGGGGGTCATGGCGCGGCATTTTGATGGAATAGAGTTGCAACAAAACGCGCGTGCTTTTAGCCTTAAGCACATCCTAAACGACCCCGAGGTATTTAAATCATTTCGGAGTCCACTAGTACGGTGTGCTTTGTAATCACATCGTGGTTCTAGTACAACCCGCGATTTTATTTTTAACATGAAAATACGCACTGCAATGTCGTCTGAATGACTGCAATAAATTCAACATACAATGTATGCGCTTTCGGCGGTTGTCTTCACATATTTCTCTCTATACTACTTCTACAATACCAAAATCACCGACTCTTGCCGCTATAATATTGCCGCGTGCATAGCTGCATTTAGCGGCGAGATAGCGACGACAACGAAGAACGCGGATTTGCTCGAGAGGCGCAGCGCAGCAGAGTGAAGAAGACGACAATCTTAGCGGCCTTCTCTGAGAGCGTCTTTACAAGTCCTACTGTCCGTGTTTTTAAATAAACCCCCTGTCATAGCCTGCGACACTGGTGAGGTGCTGGGTACTGCCAGCTCATGATCAGCACCCCTGTGAGAAGCCCGAGCCCAGCACTACGAGACAGCCACGCGTGGAGACGCCGTGCACCGCTCAAGCCGTCGCCTTCAAGGTCTTGAACCAGAATTGGCCTTTTAAAGGGAGCAACACTTCCGACAACCACCCCTACTCAAGAAATGGCAAGGAGTCCTGCACAGGTGACAGTCCAGAATATGCGCACTCCTGAACCATTTCATGGCCGGCCGAACGAAGATGCACAAGACTGGCTTGAGCAGTTCGAACGGGTAGCTAAATCGAACTATGGAGTCTCGATGGAAAGCTCTTCCACGTATACTTCGCCTTGAAGATGGCGCGAAGACATGTTTATAAACCGGGAGGCAACATGACGACATGGAGGAGTTTTGTCGTCGGTTTCTTGAC